>JAHTLZ010002117.1:2100-24493 GCA_023846285.1 Phrynocephalus versicolor
AAATAAATAAATAAATAAATAAATAAATAAATAAATAAATAAATAAAGCAGCCCATTGAATCAGCTGAGAAATAGTCCAACACCTGTGTACATTCCAAGTGACCAGTCAGCTTCCTCTAGTTGTTACTTACTGCTGAAATTCAACCACAGAATTCATGCAACCTTCTAGAACTGAGTGTGAAGTCAACTCTATACGGACATAGGTACTGAAGAAGATTCCAGGACAAGCTGAAATATTATGGGTTTTACAGGGTTCCCTGAGCACACCCGATCTTGCCTGATTTCAGAAGCTAAGCAAGGTCAGCCCTGGTTTGTACTTGGATGGGAGACCACCAGGGAATACCCGGTGCTGTAGGCACCTGGAGTAAGAATAGGCAAACGACTCCAGTATTCCTGCCAAGAAAACTCCATTGACATGGGTCATGAAGAGTCAGCCACAACTGTAACGATGCAACACACACACACATAGCAGCTCTGTCCAGCAACTAACATTTAACTTAACATTTTCATTTAGTAATTCCAAGTATCTTCCTAAATGGTTCTAAGATCTTATTTTATTTGGTTGGTGGGGGAGAAACATCATTACAATCAATAAAAGTAATTCTCAGTGCTGTTAGCATCGAAAAGTCAAGAGTTCACCTACCATTTGACCATACCCCATGGCTTCATCTCACAGAAATGTTGGATTTATAGTTTGGTGTAGTACGTAAAATCATTTGCTAGAGGACTTCCAAGATTCTATAAGATGGCAATTAGGATACTGAATTGCTATACCTGTGTTGTAAAGATAGATATACAGTATTCAGTAAGTAAGGCTATGAGAGATGAAGTTTGGGAAAACTATTGAAGACCATGCAAGGTCTTACTCCACCTCCACTCCCCATGTTACAAGCTAGTGATTACATCTTGAATTAAATTTTCTTTCTCTGCATTTGTGGGCTTCTTTTCTGGATTGATCCATGAAGATTACCTCAATTTTAAACAAGCAACAATTACTCAGCTGCTACCTAACAGAAAAGAAGCCAGAAGCCAGTTTATTGGCATATAACATAAAGTTATGCAGGAGTAACTTTGCCAGGTATTACACTCAGCCAACGCAACCTGCACGATTTGATTATGCAGTTGGTTGCGCAGTTCCTGTTACAACTAATGGTTAGCAGCATTTCCACTCTGGTGCTATGGTAGCTACTGTAGGCATAACATCAAGTTATGCCCATCCAGCTACGCAACAGGATTTTAGCCAGGATTCTGCTTGAGAATTCAGTGCTTCAACCCTTTGTTTAGGACGGGGACATCAGTTTCCTGGCCGCAGGAAGCTGTGTAAACACGACTTTACATACTGAATAGGTTAATATTTAGAACAATGCAGTTGGCTCATTACCGGGATAGTGACAGATACACACACACAGTGAAGCCAAAGCATGTATTAGTAGCACCTGTGCCACACAGAATTATTAACCTCCAGCAAACAGCCCAGCAAAAGCAAATGTCAACATTTGAAGGACACAAGGACAAGCACTGTGTTTTTTTTATTCTTCTGTTCATTATGTATCTCATAAAGCACATTCTACAATTTATTATTTGTATCAAGTAATATTTTAAAAGTAATGTAACAAGTGGTGATGATTTTTACTGGGATTTTAATATAAATAGCAACATTTATACAGTGATGCTTTGAATTACAAAATTAACCTGTTCCAATGGATATTTCATAATTCAAAATTTCCATCGTTTAAAACATGGTTTCTCATAGGAATGCATTGAAAACTGATTAATCTGTTCTGAAGGGAACGAATTACAATAGGCCTTCAGTACGTTCCTATGGGAAGCCTGTCCCAACTCAGCAAAAAAGAGGCTTTGCTGGTTGCCGGGATCCCCCATGAACAAGCTGTCAATATCAGCTGTGAGGTGGTGGTGTATGTCAGGTTGTGGCTTTATTTCTGACTGGAGGGCAGGAGTGAAATGTTGCCTCCCCTCCCCACCACCACCATACAGCTAATTTTGACAGCTCTTTCTCAGCCAGGCCAGTGTTGGGCAGGTGGGCACCCAACCCTCGCCTGGCTGAGACCAACAGGCTGAACTGAGATCTGGTGGCAGGTGGGGGTGGGGCAGTGGCTTTACTCCAGCCACCAGATCTCGCTGCAGCCTGTTGCCTGAAGGCTGTGCGCTCATTTATTTTAAAAAACGACCTTGTTGCTACGACCCCAAGGGGGCAGGAGCGGAAAGGATCTGATTTTAAAACACTGGCATGCAACCTGCAAAAGGCAGGCTGTGTGCACTGTTTTTTTTTAAAAAATCACCCGCATGCACACCCTGCCTTTTACAGGGTATGTGCTGGTGTTTTAAAATCAGAAGTTTGCTGCTCTGACCCCAGGGGGCACTAGTGTTTGGGGGCTGAGCAGGCAAGGGGTGACCCCTCACCTGCTCGGGCCCCTGCTGGATAGGGGCATCTGGGAGCCAGCAGCCTTGAGCCAGCAAGGTTTTGCGAAAGACCTGTGCCTGTAGCACCCTCCTTGCATGGTGCATGGGTCTTTCAAAAAACCTTGCTGGGTCAAGGCTGCTGGCTCCCAGATTTCCCAACCCAGCAGGGGGGCTTAGCAGGCGATGGGTGACTCCACTGCTCACCCGCTAACCCCCTTGCTGGATTGGGGCAGCCAGCAAAAGTCCTTTCCCAAAGACAGGAAAGAGCTTTTGCTGTCTATAGGGCTGGTGGGGGAAGTGGTACTTTCCCCTTCAGTTCACCTGGAGAGCAGGTGGCGACGGGAGTATGTGCCTTTGGATCCCTGCTGCCTACCTGCTTTCTGGGTGCCTTGGGGGGGGGAATCACTGTGAATTACAAAAAAACTTTAATTAGAAAGGAAAAAGCACAGTGGCTGCGGAGCTGTCAAAATCATGTGGCTGTCACAGCCAGGTGATTTTGACAGCCTGGGATTTCCCTTCATAATTCAAGTGTAATTCAAGGCATCACTATTTATTTTTCCTATTTCCTTCCAAAAGACATTTTGAATAAAAATGTTCATTTTTAAGAGCCAATAACCCCCCCCCAATGTTACAGAAAAATAATAAAAAGTAGCAAGGAACATAACGATCTAATTGACAAAAACACTGCACTGAACTATGAGTGTATTTAAACACTGCCAATGAGTAATGGGGAAAATTTAATTAGAAAACTGACTTACCAAGCGGTGTCCTTTCATCATATATACACAATGGTGATAATACTGGCTAAAGCACACTGTCTTCATGTCTGTGTAAAGTCCAGATACACTGTAGGCAGCAGGTCCAGTTCTACATGAGGTAAACTGGGGCAGTCCCCTCAGGAAGCAGATGTTGAGTGTCAGCTAGGGCAGCTCCCTGGCCATTCTCCATTTTCAGATTACAGATTTTTGTGTGATGCTTGGCCTGTCCAGCACACACACAAAAACCCTAGCCAATTAACCTTCGACATTTGGTTTATGATATCCTTCTGCTGCTAATTCTGGCAGTTTTGGCTTCCATACATGCAGTTGAGGAACACAGCGTCTTATCTTTTGTCCCAGGCAGCAAAATATCTTGGACCAACTTTGGACTATTCTCAAATGGTATAATAATTACCCAGTTCAATCACAGAGAGCTCTCCCAGCTGGATTTGGGATTATGCAATAGTCGAGCAACAATAAAAATTAATAACTGTTCAAGCATTTTCTTTTTGTTGAAACATAACTGCCGTTAACAAAGAATTGAAACATACTAGCAATTAATTCATGGGTAACTTTTAGATAATGAGAATACAGATAAACTAGACCAAGCAGACAGGCCAAGCAATGCACATTTAAAGGAAACAATGCTTCGTTTGCATCCAAGAGTAAAAGATCAACACCAAATCCCAGGAAGCATGTTTAAATTTTTTAGTAGAAATTTGCTTAAATTTCTCAAAGGAAGGCATTTAAAGCTCACACTACTCAAAAAATCCTCATTCACAAATACCAACCAACCAGCAGTTCTACATTTTTCCATTCAACTATCTCATGTCAAAAATGTTTAACATTAAGAAAGACAGAAATAATTTAACAACAAAATTGTGAATAATGGTTGATCATTAAAATCAGAAGTGCTACTGAGGAAGGGGACAGGGAGGTTTCCCCCCAAAACTTTGGACTTTGTGGATATTCCTCTAGCATCTTGCATCTCTGACCAATTCACTAGTTTTCATTAGTTTTTTTAAAATCCAATTTTACCTTTATTTAGTCCCATTCTGCATCTATTTGCCACAATGTAAAAGTTCTCATAAAAAGGGACTTTTTATGTCTTTTCTCACAGTACAATTTATATAGCTAGTTTTGGCTAATATATGCAACCAATATTCATGTACACCTTTAGCAGTCACTCTACCCATTCATTGGTGTGTGTTTGTTTCGAATGGGAGAACAGCATCACAAAATTTGGGAGAAGTATGTTCTGATTAACATGCACCCATTTGGGAAGTAGATATGAGGCACGTTTGCATTAAAATAAAAATAGTTTTGATTCCTCCATGGTTTCTAACTGATGCAAACACACTCACAGGCAAGGGACATTTAAACGGGAACACCAGATGAAGCAAAACAACAGCAAAACCCCATGAGTCTTCCCATTTCAAAATGTTCTGTCCATAAGAACATAAGCACAGCCTTGCTGGAACAGGCCACAGCCCATCCAGTCCAGTATTCTGTCTCACACAGCGGCTCACCATTTGCTTCAGGGTATTCCCAAGCAGATGATTCCCTTCAAATGGCATTGAGAGCTATCCCGTCTATCTCTCCAACCCAGAGGTTGTCATTAGGCATCCATAATGATAGCCATTGATATCCTTGTTCTCCATGAACTTGTCCAATCCTTTCTTAAAGCTGTCAAGGCTGACAGCTGTCACCACTTCTTCTGGCAGGGAGTTCCACAGACCAGGGATCCTCTGGGTGAAAAAGTACATTCTCTTATTTGTTTGAGATCCAGCACCCAAAGGTTTCATGGAGTGCCCCCTAGTTCTAGTGTTGTGCGATAGAGATAACAGCTTTTCCTTATCTACTTTGTCCACACCGTGTATGATTTTATAAACTTCGATCAGGTCACCTCTTAGGTGCCATTGGTTCCCTTGCTTTCTTTTTATTCTCTGTACCTCCCAGTTTGCCACACAGGATATAACAGCAGTTTACCTCACATTGGTCACAACAATACTAGATGAGCGTGTACTGGCTGAGACAGAGAAGACAGACCAGTGCCTCCTGACAGCAGTTATAATGAGGACTATTGTTTTGGAGTGCCTGTGGTAATGAACATTTCCAAAGAGAAAGCAAGACTTGAGAACCAGTGTAGGTTGAGAAGTATTGTAGGATTGTCTGCAAACATGTCCTCTACCCTTGTTTAGAAAGAATGTTGCACCTGCTGGCAAACGGAAGCCTTTCCATTCCCGCCCAAGGAAGGGACAAAATGGCGGAGGGCAGGCAACAGAGAGCAAACCCCTCCCTCTGACACAGAAAAGATTTATACTGTACAGTCCGATAAATATTTTAAGACTTTCAGTTTCCAGAATCCCTCGGTTGTGTGACACCTGGAAAGGCAGCAAGGGTGGGCAGGTGTTTGCCATTTCTAATGGCTGTTTGTTACTGCACACACTAAGCCAAGACAGATGGGTCAAAAGAGCTGGTCGCCAAAGATAAGAGAGGAACAGATCCAGCTTGGAACTCAGTATTTAGTATTTGGTATTATATTTATACCCCACCCATCTGGCCACTCAGGAAGTTAAGCTCCAGAAATGTTGCTGTGGGAAGAATAGCAAAGGGTTCCCCTCATTTCCCCAATTCAAGGCACATCATACCCTAGGGCCAATCAGGTTATTTTGGCACCTGAAATATTTTTTTTTAAAAAATCCTACAAGTGCTTCTTCCTAGCAGTACAAATATGATGGCAACGGAAAATATGTCCAATTATTGCCGGATTGCCAATGTTTCCTACATGGGTAAGGTGGTGGAGCGGGTTGCCGCCGAGTGGCTCCAGTCATACCCAGAGGAAGTTCATGTCCTGGATCCCTTCCAATCTGGGTTTAGGTCACGTCACGGGACTGAGACTGCTCTGGTCGCATTACATGATGACCTCTTGAAGGGGGCTGACTGGAGCTGTGCTACCTTGTTGGTCCTCCTTGACTTGTCAGCGGCCTTTGATACTGTTCGGAGGTGTGGATTGGGGGGTTCAGCTTTGAACTGGCTCCGTTCCTTCCTCGGGGGCTGAGTCCAGCGAGTGAGCCTGGGTGGGGATTTGTCAGCTCCCTGGTCACTCTCATGTTGGGTGCCTCAGGGGTTAGCAATCTCCCCCATGCCCTTTAGCATCTACGTGAGGCTGCTGGCTGAGGTCATCTGGAGATATGGAGTTTGCTGTCATCAGTACACTGATGACACGCAGCTCTATATCTTCTTTTCCACCATTGCAATGGAAGCGGTCCAGACCCTTGATTGCTGCCTGGCTGCGGTTATGGAATGGACCAGGACTAACAGGCTCAAACTCAACCCAGAGAAGACCAAGGTTTTGTTCTTTGGGGTGGGGACTCGATGGGTACAGTGGCCCTCTTTCCAGTCTGGGTGGGTCTGCCCTCCAGCTGGTTGAAAGTGTGAAGCGTCTGGACATTTTCTTGGATCCGGATCTGTCCCCGGAGTCCCAGGTGGCTGCCGTGTCCAAGTCTGCCTCTTACCAGCTTAGGCTTATCACCCAGATTTGCCCTAACCCAGCCCACCAGAGCATCTTTGGCATTTTCGCTCCGTGTGGCCATCCCCCGGGAGGCCTTTAGGTTTTCTACCCATAATCGGACCTTCTCGGTGGCCGGCCCCACTGCCTGGAATAAACGTCCATACAAAATCCATCAAATTGAGTACCTCCCTGCCTTTAAAAAAGCATTGAAGACCTTGCATTTTAAGGAGGCATTTGGCGATCGGTAACCTGTTATGCTGTGTTTTCCCTGTTTGCTGTCCACCCCCTTTTAGGATTCTTTTTTTGCCTCTTGCCGGATCTTTGTATGTTATTGTGTGATTGTCTAATTTGTCTTATTGTTTTCATTTGTTGTATTTAGTTGTAGGTTATTTATTTGCAGTGATGTAAACCGCCTAGTGTTTCCTTCTGGGAAATCGGTGCAGTATAACAATACAATAAATAAATAAATATGATCCCATCTGCCGCTCTTTTTTGTGGAGCGCCTGAGGCATCTGCTTCATACTGCTCAAAGCAAAGCAGCCCGTGACCTCAGGAAACTCCTGCAGGGAGAACACCTTTAGTTGAAGGCTTTGTTACTGGAGGAGGAACGAACTCTATGCCATAGACAGTGTGCCATTAGAAAGGAGGAATTCTTTAAGTGCTGAAAGATGTCTGATGACAACCATAGCCTTTTGCATCTCCTTGGGTTTCCAAAATTAACAAGTTTTGTTTTGTTTTGTGGTTAATAAGGAGACAAAGATGGGCTCTGTGTTGTTCAAGGAGGATGATTCAGAGGGGAAGGCTTGGGAGTCAACTTCTCCTGACAGGCTGTCTGGAAGACAAAGCTTGACCCGGTGCTCTAGACAGAAGGAGGAGAGAACTTAATACCAAAGGGGTGTGGGAGCAGCAGCATGAAGAACTGCCTTAAGAACTCGCAGAGAAAGAAAAGAAACAAGAGAAAAGACACAGCCCTTATAGGAAGCTAGGCTACTATATAAACCACCGAAAGGCCTTAAAAAAAGCAAAGCAAAAGTGTTCTGCTTATATACCGCCCCATTGCACTTCAAGCACTCTCTGGGCGGTTTACAATTTAATCATGCAGGCTACACATTGGAAATTTCAGGGGATTTGCCTTAGATCGCTGCATCACAAACTTTTAGTTGTGGCATGAAGATGTTACTTTTGTGAATTACCCACCCTCAAACCTTCAGTCTGCATCTTCTCCAAAGATGAACTTTCTGAGATGGGGAAAAACCAAACTGTAGTCTGTATTCTAAAGGTAACAGCCCTGCTGGAGGTGACCAGCTACAGCACTTAGATGACAGGACACCTATGTTCAGTCCTTCTTCGCCTGACATCCCTTGGCAATCTGCCGTTTAACAGTTATACATCAGCGGCTTGGTATTTTATTTTACCCCACCTTTCACCTTAAAAGGACCTAAGGTGGCTCACAAAATTAAAATACAACATGCAAAACTAAAAATAGTTTACAAATTAAAAAAACAAAAACAAAAGCAATACCCCTCAAAAAAACAATCAAACAAAAAACAACAACCAGTAAAAGACATTAAACAAAAGCAACACAAAAACACCTTCAAAGCAGTAAGGCATAACCATCCATTAAAAAACCCACTCAGGCAGTAGTTATTAATGGGAAGCTTGCCTGAAGAAGAGAAAGGCCTTCATCTGCTTACAGGAGAGCAAACATAGGGCCCAGCCTGGCTTCCTGTAGGAGGGAGTTCCATGAAATGGGAGCAGCAACAGAGAAGGCCCTCTCCCATATCCCCATCCAACATACCTGTGAAGGTGGTGGGACCAAGAAGAAGGCTTCCCCTGAAATGGAGACGCTATCCTTAAGATAAATCCTTAGAGCTTTTTAGGATTAGAACCAGTCCTTTGAATTGTGCCCAGAAACAGATTGACAGTCAGTGGAGCTTCTGTCACAGGCTGGGTGGGTGATGTGATACCTGCAATCTGGCAGCTGCGTTTTGGACCCAATGACATTTTCAAACACTAACCAGAGGCAGTCCCACATTACAGTGACCCAGCCAGCATGCAACCAAGGTGTGTGTGTGTGTGTTCATTCTGCTTATATACCACCCCATACCACTTTGAGTAGTCTCTGGGTGGCTTACAGTTTAATTAGAGTATGCAGGCTACACATTGCACACACACACCCAAGCTGGGTACTCATTTTACTGACCTCAGAAGGATGGAAGGCTGAGTCAACCATGAGCCGGCTACCTGGGATTGAACCCCACCAGGTCGTGAGCACAGTACATGTGCCACTAGGGCCCAATCAGATCTCTCCAAGAACAGTTGAAGCTGGTATAATAGCTGCTCCCAACCTGCCGTTTATCAGTTCTTCCACCAATTGTTTCCAAACTCACACAAATCTTTATGTAACCATGCCATCTCTGAGAGATGCTGATTTAGTTTCTTGGGGGCGGTGGGGGGGAGGGAGGGGAGAAAGGGTTCTGCACTGTTGCTTCAAAAGGCCCTCAAGCACTTGCTTGCCATTTGCAGTTTTGCAAGCAGGTGCTGCTCCCAGATGTTGGAAGCATTTTCCCTCTTGCAAGAACGCATCACTGATTACATCAGCCCACCAACTCCACTTTAAAGAGCACGGCCATGTGCTCTTTATGCTAAATGAGCAAAAACTGGGCAACAGTTAAAAGAAAAAGATCCATAGTGCCATCAGACTGTGGCTTAAAGCAAAAAGAGAATGTAGAAATTTATGTTTCAGTTTACTAAGCAGGTAACAGACTGACACATTGTGGATCCTTATAATCATCAACAACTTGCCCAGAGGAATTAAGGAGAAGGTGAGAAAGAAGTTCCTTGTTTTGGACCAAGAAGAAAGACTCTTGCAGTAAGCTAGGAACACCAGTAAATTTACGGTTGCACAAAGCGTTCCCTGACTAGCATTCATCAGATCTTGACAGGATGGACTCCCGACTGAAAGAGCTTACGCCTTAATAATTCTGTTAGCCTTTTAAAGAACTGCATGGGACACCATTACTTTTCCTGCTAAAAGACTAACTCAGCAACTTATTTGAGAGCCAAGGAGGGACCTACGATAACAAGGAGAGAAGGGGAAAAGGCATCTCCTGGCAGAAATAACATGGATGACACAGCCTGGTTACGTACCCCCTCCCCTTATTTTGCCCTAAGGCGGCCTATCAGAGGTGTAAAAGAATTTGCACACTGTTCCTTGGCCCATGTATTCCTGCTGTCATCGCTATCTACACTGAAGAAACAGTCAAGGGTTTCCCTGCTGCCACCGACTTGAGTTTGAGTATTGCAGTGGCGCCATCTGGTGGCAAATCTGTTGCTTGGCCAGCTTTTGTTAACTTGACAGCACCGGTTTCTTCCTCAAATATTCTTCAACCTCCAATTGCCTATTTAAAGTGGCTCAGAACTTTAGGACATTCTTGAGCTCTAAGAAGATTCTTCTCACGTCGGTCCCATGACTCTAGAAAGCACAAGCTCTTTCACAATTGCTCTGGGCGGAAGTGGCTTAGGCTTTTAAGGAGGGTATGAAAACAAGGGTTTCACTTGACTTTTGGGTGGGATACTCTGTAGCCAAGTCACACACAGAGACTGGATATTTCTGAGAGACTTGGAGGGGGGGAAATACAGGATTACTAGGGAATAGTTATGGAATGACTTCACTCTTGCTCCAATTCTCTCTGGAAGATGCTCTCCTGTATAAGCATCCTGTTTTGTTTCTCCACACATTTTAGTCAAGAAAGACTCTCAGTTGTCATTTTATAAAATTGAAACCTGGCGGATGCTACTACTTACACAAGGACAAAGCTGTTCACAAATGAGCCGCAGTCTCTCTCTTCCAGAACAGTTTATTCTTCTATTTAAGGAGTGTCTTAAAAGCAGGAAGGCCTCCTTGCTGGCAATGAGTCCAGTGGTCAGATGACACGGCAGTCCCGCCTCCTCCCTTCAGGCAAAACCCTAGGGGAGCCACAAGCAGGCCGGCCAGCCCCTAAGAACCGTGCCCAGCTGTCCCTCAAAAACCCACCTGCCTCCCTCCGACTACGAGGCTTTGCACACCACAAACACCATCTCACCCAAGTGAAGCCTGTGGGAAGGAGGCAACCCGTCTCCATGCCTGTGCCTCCTCCAGGCGTGGTGTGGTCCCAACCCCGTTCGCTTTTCATTGCCTCTCAGCCACCGCCACAGCCTTCCTGACGGCCAGGGGAGAGTCCAGTGAGAGCAGAGCAACCCATCTGGCCTCCTCACAGCTTCATGAGCCGAGCAACTGGGCCCTTCCATTTCCGTTCTCCTGCCCACGTCTTGCTTTTGACACGGCACTTGAGCAGCTCAGCCTTGAAATCCTGGTGGTGCATGGGACAGTAGCCCTGGGGCTCACACAGCTCCTGACAGAGACGGAAAGGCATCAGAATATATATGTATCTTTTTTTTTCTTGCAAATTTGAAGGCTCGAGTAAATTCGACGCAGAAATATAACATGCCCAGTAAATTTCGAGATATGTGTGTGTAGGCCCACGGGATGAATTCTCATGAGCCAGTTTCTGTCAAAGAGTCACGATTTCAGCACAAGGTTCTAAGGCTCCTGGAATAAGTCCCAAGAGCCAACGAGTGTTGGTTTGAAATCTGGAATAGCTAGCTGGTGCCTACGAACGACAGAGAGAAGCAAAACTGCCCACAACTCCCACCTGCAGCAGATAACGGGAGCTAGATCTTCAGATGTTCAAGTTAAGACGATAGGAACCTAAGACGATAGGAAGCTAGACAAATTCAGTGTTTGTCATGGTACAAGACCGTGAGGTAACACTTGTCACGAGACAAGTTATCACGACCATGGGAACACTGAAACAGGGACAAAACCATGTGATCGTGACCAATGCTGTCACAGTACAAAACTAATCGTGGAACAAAGAAGCATGTAAAGTAACCACCTTAGATCAACAAATGGAACCTTTACCACCAAGTTTAGAACCCTATGACTGGCTTGGGCTGTGGGTGGTTTCAGGTACAATTCAAAATGCTGGTTTTTAGTTTCTGAAACCCTCTATAGTTTGGGTTGCAGTACCTCAGATTCGGCAGCTTCTATAGAAACTGAAGTGCTCCTTTTCAAGATCAGGCATCTTAGGCAGCCTATGATACTCTTCTTTCACAACCTAGGCAATTGAGATTGCCTTCCATCTGAATTTGAGTTATTTCTGTGCAAGGATTTCTGCAGAATATTTCAAGAGATATACATGCCCAAAGAAGGGTTCTTTGGCTAAAATGTCTCGAGATACGGGCTCTCTTTTGATGGCCACTTTCCAAGGTTCAAAGAACTGGAAGCGAGGTCTTCTCCGTGGTGGAGCTCCTTCAGAAAAATACACCCCCCCCCCCCGCAATACTTGTCTGGAGTCTAAGTTAATGCGTTTTAAGTGCCACATTTTAAATGAATGAGTCCCAATTGCTTCTTGGGGGGTTTAGCAATATACTGTACTTTATAGTGATGTCTTGGGTAGCTTTTTGTTTTTGTCTTCAGCGACTGTAGTTGAACTGCCAGGTCAATGTTTTGAGTTAGGAGACAGCAAAAAAGAACACCAGTGGGCTGTCAAGGGCAAAAAATCATGGTGGTGTAACTTTCCACTGGTATAACCAGGTCGGGAGTCAGAAACATTTAATAGAAAGAGATGGAAAGTTCCTATCCCTATGCATGTCTCAAGTTTTAAAACTCCCTAGGGCTTCTTTCTGCCACAAGGAAGCCTGTGAAACTGTCAGGATGGGGTGGGGGAGCAGGGAGGAAGACTTTAATAGTGGAAAAAAATCCTGCTGGATCGCTGTTTGTAATACAAAGGTCCACTGTGTATATAGGGGAAATTTGCTTAACATAATCGCCTATGGGGAGAATCCGTACAACATAAAAATGGGATCACTCTATTTTCAATGCATTCCTATGGAAATTTTTATAAAGGAAAATTTGCTTAACATAATTTCATATGGAACGAATTAATTCCTTTATACAAGGTACCACTGTATATAAAATTTTAAAGGCTCTGTCCCACCCCACCCCCACATCCTGAGACTTTGAAAGGCTTTCCTGTGATGAAAGGGAGACCAACAGAGTCTTGGAATCTGAAAGGGGGAGGAGGGAGAATAAGAAGTATTCCATGAGTTTGAATCAAATGCTTCTGGCATGTGTGATCCAGGTTAGGGTGTCATAGAGTTATGCAATAGGATTTTCCAACTGACTATTAAACACCAACCTTTCAAGGATGGTAGAAGCAACTAATCGTTGAATTGTATGACAGATACTTCGATCACACCACTGCCAGCCCTAACAGCATATAGAAAATCCCTCTCTCGACAGGGGCAGGGGACTTAGGCACAATCCGTCTCCTAATCATCATGCTTCCTTTTCATCGATCCCTAGACAAATCTGGACCACTTCAGACTTCCACCATGAAGGCCACTGCTAACAACCCATACTTAATGGACATTGGGAAGGGCTGCATAGGTATGCCTTTCACACACCCCAGGCTATTGCCCACCTAACGAGCCTATTCAGGCCATTCTCCATCTAAGGAGCCTATTCAGCCCAGGGTGGTGTGAAACCAAGGTGAACTATAAACTTATAAACTGGAAACCTCCCACCAACTTTTCTCAGACTGAAGAAGCTACTTGAATGAACAGTGAAACATTTTGATCCCATAAGAAAATAAGTCTAGATGTCATGACTCAAGCCCTAGATAACCTCACCTGGATGACTGAGAATCTCCACAGACATACCAGCCATCGAGGCAACCATTTTGTAGTTACCTTGTAAGCGGAGAAGAAGTCCTTGTAGCCACCCCGAAGGACGTAAAGTTCAGGATAGTGCAATGCAGGATACTCATTCATGGCTCGGTCTTCTCCCCTCAGGTAGTGACACCTTCAAGCAGTTACAAGGTTAAAAACAGAAGGGTAAGAGGGAGTTGCCTGACCTAGCACACCACCTGGCCAAACCCCATCTGTTCTCCTGCTCCCCTCCTACTCCACTGCCACTTTTCCGGGGCCTTCACTCACATCTTGGGGCCCCTCTCAGAAGAATATTCACAATGGAAGACAAGGATGAGGCGTTTGTGTGGCACTGAAGGGAAAAAAGGCTTCCTCAGGAAAAAGTCAAAGAGATCTTCTTGCCGGTGGATGTTCAGAGCCCCCTGCAGTGGGAGACAGCAAGAAGGGTTCCTCAATATTCCACAAAACCCACCCTCCTGCAGCTCCCATACCAACTGTTTTCTTGGTCAGGATTTTTCTCTCAATGAACCCCTCACCTTAATGTGCCCTCCACGATACTCATAGGGGTAACGACAATCAATGATGAAGAACTTCTCCACAAGGCTTTGAAATTGATCTTGGAGCAGGGCAGCCATCTACAGGAACAGGAGAAGAGCACCCCCATGTCACCAGCAGCCAGCATCCAACTTTTGCCTTCTTTGCAAGGCTGTCATGAGATGGGGAGAGAACCATATGAGTTACCCAGAGCTCCCTGGAGGAAGAGAGGGATGGTATATAGGACATAAACAGAGCTGCAGGTTTTTTCTCTCCCTCTCAATATATTGCAGTGGTCCCCTGCCCTTTTGCGGTTCATATACTGCAGTCCCACTATATCGCAGGACCGGAGTATATGAAAAAAGGCCCCCTGGGGTAAGGGCAAAGGCCTGTTTCAGGCCTCCCATACTTACCCCAGGACTCTCAAATAACTTAGTGTCAATAGTGGAATCCTTTAAATTTTTAGGTACTATTATATCTCAATATTTAAAATGGTCATTTAATGTTGAAAGTATTATTAAGAAAGCACAACAAAGAATGTTTTTTCTGCGTCAACTTAGGAAGTTCAGATTGCCAAAAGAACTGCTGATTTAATTCTATAGAGGTGTTATTGAATCTATCATCTGTTCCTCTATAACTGTCTGGTTTAGTTCTGCGACTAAGCATGCCAGATATGGACTTCAAAGGATAATTGGAACTGCAGAAAAAATTATTGATACTAATTTGCCATCTATTGTGGAATTGTATACCACACGAACTAAAAAGAGGGCGATGAAAATATATACAGATTCCACACATCCTGGACATAATCTGTTTCAATTGTTACCCTCAGGGCGACGGTTTAGGGCATTGCATACTAGGTCAACTAGATATAAAGATAGTTTCTTTCCAAGTCCTATCAAACTGTTGAATAATTAATTTTTACTTCTTATTCCTTTTATAATAATAGGTTATATTGTATTGTTGTACTGTGTTTTTATTGTTGAATATATGATTCTTATATTTCTTTTTATATATGGAGAGCATATTTTACCAAAACAAATTCTGGGTGTGTCCAACCACACTTGGCCAATAAAAGTATTCTGATTCTGATTCTGACTGGGGCTGCCCCAAACAGGCCTGCGAGGGCCTTCCCAGGCCTTCTGGAGGCCTCAAAAGGGCCTCCCTGTGAACCGGAAGTCACTTCTGGGTTGCCAAAAATCATTTCTGAGGCCTCTGAGCCCCCAGTCAGGCCCCCCTAGGCCCAACCCAACCTGCATCTGCATATCGTGGATTTTCAATTATCGCGGTCCCTAACCCCTGCGGTAGGTGGGGGGGGGTCACTGTATCTTTAATTTTAAGGCCAGATCCCTTCCCCTTCTTACCTACCCTAAATAAATAAACACATTAAACTCTCATAAATAAATAAATATCTTATTTATAAATATTTATATTTTAATAATATTTATAGTTTGATTATATATATATACTGTATACAGTGGACCCTTGTATAGCAAACAGCTTGTATAACATAACATTTGTACAACATAAAAATTCCGGAGATAGGGGAAATTTGCTTAACATAATCGCCTATGGGGAAATCCATACAACATAAAAATGGGATTACTCTGCTTTTAATGCATTCCTATGGGAATTTGTATAAAGGAAAATTTGCTTAACATAATTTCATTTGGAACAAATTAATTCCTTTATACAAGGTACCACTGTGTATGTGTGTGTGTGTATTTTATATATATATATTATATATATATATTTAAATGTTTTATAACTATTTATATTTTAAGTATTTATAAATAAATATCTTAAACTCTTAGGGTCAGAGGGCAGATCTAAGTGGCACTGATTTAGACTATTGTATGGATGGGAATATTTAGATGTGGTAGGAAAAGAGACTTTGGGGAAAACAACCGCAAGACCTCTAGAGGATTTTCACAGAACAAAGGGACAGCAAAGGGAGTGGGTGGGGGATCCAGTGTTCAGCCAAAACAGAGGAGAAACGGCAAGTATGTAGGAACAACGACACACACATGAAAGAGAGGGAGAGAGAAAGAGAGAGAGAGAGAGAGAGAGAGAGAGAGGAGGAGGAGGAGGAGAAAATAGTCATGGCTCACAGTCTCAGCAGTGATGTATTTCAGATCCTGATGCCTTCCTGTTACTGTGGGCAGTGCATACACCTAGAAAGACATAACCAAATTTTGTTTTTTGGCTTTGCAGAAGCTTTAAAGCCCCCTTGGCCCTTCTAAGTCCCAGGTAGACAGATTCTGCATTGAAGGTGGTGGTCACTTCCACGGGACATCTTTTTCTTTATTCGTGTCAGAAGCACCAGCAAATTATACTGACAGATAAACGTACACTACTCAGCAGAACATAAATAAGTTATAAAATCATTATGTATACAAAGGTATATTAAATGCATAAGATTCAAAAGAAAAACCTAGATGACATCTGCTCGATACTGGACCACATCAACAGCATTCCCCTCTTGCCAACATAAAATCTTCCTCCGTACAAGCTGAAGGGCATCTTCTGCACCGTGACACGTGCAAGATGGTTTGTTTATTACTAGGCGTGTTGGAGATGGGTATTCATATGGGTGCCCACAAATCCTCTGTATGCTCAGCTCTCTTGATGCAGTCGGGTGAGTGACTGAATAAGGCTCAAGTATTGCCTATCCGCATGCGTCCAAAGCTTTGCCACTGCTCGGTGCCCACTCAGAGCAGCCTGGCTTACAAGTGTGAGCTGCTAACTCTGTGGACAATGTGCTTTTCCAAGCATACTCTACTACTTCCTCCGCGGAGACCTCGTGGGCATTCAGGCTCTACATGACTGGAGAGGTTCTGCTCTGGCACCCAGCGCCAGCCTTCCTTTCCCACCACCCCAAGGGATACAGAAGCCCAAAGAAACCTACGCTAGAGAAATCTCCAATCAGTCGCCTGATGCCGTAGTCTTGGTCAAGCGCTCTGATGATTTCCATGTCAGAAAGGGAGACCGTCTTCTTCAACAGCAACATCTAGAAAGAAGGTGGCAGTCATAGAATCATAGAATTATAGAGTTGGAAGAGACCTCATGGGCCATCGAGTCCAACCCCCTGCCAAGCAGGAACCCCTTCACAATATTTCCGACAGATGGCCATCCAGCCTCTGCTTAAATACCGTCAAAGAAGGAGACTCTACCACCCTCCGCGGCAGCATATTCCACTGCCGAATAGCTCTAACTGTCGTGAAGTTCTTCCGAATGTTCAAATGGAATCTCTTTTCCTGTAGTTTGAAACCATTGCCCCGAGTCCTAGTCTCTGAAGCCATGGAGAACAAACCTGTTCCCTCTTCAATATGACATCCTTTCAAATATTTAAACATAGCTATCATATCCCCTCTCAGTCTTCTTTTTGAAAGGCTAAACATTCCCAGTTCCCTAAGCCGTTCTTCATAAGACATCTCTTCCAGGCCTTCAACCATCCTAGTCGCTCTCCTCTGCACCCGCTCGAGGTTGTCAACATCCTTTTTAAACTGAGGCGCACAGAACTGGACACAGTACTCCAGGTGGGGTCTGACCAGTACTCCAGGTGGGGTCTTCCGTATGACAGAAGCAACCAGTGGTCCTCTACCTTCCGTGGCTACAAAGAGACTAACATGTGCAGCATCAGGACGGACTGATGCCAAGACCTACTGTCCGCCAGCGAAACCTCCACCCCCCTTAGCAGGACTGTCCTTCTACCTCCAGGATAAATAAAGGTGCTGGAGCTTGGATTTTGAACCAAGCAGGATCTTACCCCATCTGGCTGTTCTGGGGCGAGGCTGCTCTTCCGTTTCACCTTGAGGACGGTTTCGTCCCTGTGGGCCTTGGCGGGCTTCTTCTGCAAGGGCCTGTTCAGTTTTTCCGGCAGCGACGGGGAGCGGAACAGGCGGCTCTTGTTCAGGGAGACCTGCTCAAAACCACACACACGAACAGGGACAAGGGAGACGGGCAGGAGGAGGCTGGGAACACACCCTCCCAACCACTGAGGCGGCATCAGGGCTCACCTGTTTTGACAGCAAGCTGTGGGAGCCTCATTAGGATCTTAGTCATTATTGGTTAGTTCAGGGGTGGGAACACACAGGCCCTGCATGCCATTTTGGTTCTTGTTTTAAAGTGTGAATGCTATTCTTTGTACAGAACTCAAAGTACAGTACTCAAACATACAGTGGACCCTTGTATAACAAATGGTTTGTATAACATAAAATCTGTACATAAAAAATTTCGGAGATAGGGAAAATTTGCTTAACAGAATCTCCTATGGGGTGAATCCGTACAACATAAAAATGGTCACGATTAGGGATTACTCTGTTTTCAATGCATTCCTATGGGAAATTTGTATAAAGGAAAATTTGCAACAGAATTTCATTTGGAACTAATTAATTCCTTTATACAAGGTACCACTGTATTTATTTTACATGCCACCTTTCTTCCAGAACTGGGACCCAAGGCAGGTTATACGAAAGTTTTAAAAAAGACTTGAAATATAATAAAGCTAAAATATATTAAAATAAAATTAAACTCACTATGTTACATAAATATAAGTACAACACCTTAAAAATCTCTTAATTAAAATACATACACTCCTTTTCTTAACAAATGGAGAAAACCAGGACATTCAGGAGTTTGAGTCTACTAGCTACCAAAGGCCTGCTTTACTTAAAAGATTTTTTTTTGCCAGCTGGGGGAGGAAAAGAATTTTAATTACTACAGGTAACCGTTGGAGAGGCAGGGCTCTGACGTTGTACTTGCCTCACTGACGTTGATGTCCTGGTTAAGGAGGGGCCCAGAGAGCAGGACAGCCATGCTGGAAAGGTGACCAGCAAGTGGCTTCTGTGGGATGAACAAAGAAAATGAGGGAGTCAGATGCACACACAGCCAGAGCTCACTTTCCTCTTTATGAGAAGCAGGGAAAAGGGGATTTGGGCAGACATGGCTTGCCCTGCCCTCTTTTGTATTTGGCCATCCTGTAGATGAAGGCTAGGAAACAACTAAACCCTGATATTGGCACAAATGCAATGCAAACCTCCCTTCAATTCCACTATTTGTACTCCATTTAGGGCCTTTTCACACGACCCCTAAGATCCGCTGGCCACTTAAATTCGGACCAGAGATCTTGGGGGCTCGTTGCTCTTCCTGCGTCCCCACCCCTCCGCACTTCCTTGCTCCTGTCTGCGTGGGAGGGAGGAAAAAAGGGACAAAAGAATGCAGGCTCACCTCCATCTGCCGGTCCAAGCCGCCCCGCCCCCGTCGTCCTGGTTCCTTCTCTTAAAGGGGCGGGAGGCAAAAACAACAACAAACAGAAGCGAGGAGAGCCAGGCACTCACTCCTTTACATCCGGATCTGGGATTTTTCACCCTCCAAGAGCAGGTACCTGAAAAGTGCGCTGGGACCCGCTTAGGTGGGCGTGGCCGCACTTAATTTCCTGTAAACTCCGGAGCTGATGGGGAAACAATTTTAAGCTCCGGAACTGGGAGCCATTTGCGGCGGAGTTTAGGGGGTCGTGTACAAATACCCTTAGTAATCTTGCAGCTGGTCAGCTAGTCCTCAACAAGCTGTAGGGAAGTGCAGAAGTACTATCTATGCCCTCAGTATGCTAGCTGAAATCCCCACAGTGAGATGTACTGCTAGCTGTGTTCTGCAGACAAGCGTCGGGAGAACTCTGGGACAGACTGGAGGAGAGCTGGGGTCAACAAAGCCCTTGCTCTCCCAAGATGCCCACCCAATGGGTTAAAAATCTATCCTGGAGGAGTGATGCCCACATCAGAACAGAGGGGAGGAAATTCTTCATATAACAAAAGGCAAGACAACACAAGGGTTTCAGAATTCTTCAGTCCTGCCCATGAATTCACCGATCGGTACTACTGAGCACGGAAGTTCCTTCGGGAAGATGGGCGGTATAGAAATAGATAAATGAATAAATAAAATAAATAAACAAACCCCTGCTCAGATTCCACAAGGCTCTCCCCTGTTTCTTAATTTGCAAACCTGCATCCTTTACTGCATTTTAGGCCCGACGGCCATTGCAGAACCCCCCCACTTGCCCCCCTTGAGATGAAAACTCTCAGCATCGCAGCTGCCGCCACCTCAGCCACCAACACAGCTTTAATGGTGCGTGGGAGGAAGGGAAGTACCATTTTGTAGCGTCTTCACCCACGCTACCACAGTCATACCCCTCAACTTCCCTGGGCCTCCGTCCTTCCAGCCTCCTCATGAGCAGCACGTATCCTTCTGCACAGTTACCCCATCCTGCCTTCCGTTGCTGAGCTTGTGTAATGGCCGCCAATAGTGAATAGTCAGGTTAGAGACGGGTTTGGTAATCAGAGCGCGGCTCCCAGTGGCTGGGGCAGCCAGTGGGAAGGAGAGGCAGGACCCTCCAAGTGTCTAGTGGCATTGGGGAGCTGATGAGGCTCCGTGGTCGCCAGTTCATAGTGGGGGGAGTAAAGGGTTGTGCGTGTTTGTTTCCCCATTCCAATGGTTCTTTTTTGTGAGGCCAAAGTCACCGTTGCCTGTAGTGTCCTGGGGGGTGAGCAGGAAGGGCCCTCCCCAAGCACCCTTGGAGCTGAGGGAGAAGCGGGATTGTCGAGCGGGCTAGCAGGCGAGGAGAGCAGCATTGGTCTTGGGGGGGGGCAGCGGGTCGGGCCTTCCCTCTCCCCCCCCTCGGAGCCACACCTGGCTGCTACAGGGCACTGGCCATTGGAGCCACCACATGGGCCCATTGGGACGGGCAGGCTGCATGGCGTGGTGTGGAGGGTATCCAGTAGGCCCTCCCTTTCCCCCAATAGGCAGGCAGGACAGATAAAGGGAAGCCGCAGGATGGGCATGCACTGCCAGGGAAATGATGGAATCCAGGCTGGGCCTCTGGCTAGGCCGCGTGGGACTGGTTAGGCCCACTAAGCTCCAGGGCCAAGTGTTTTGGGGGGGGGAATACCTCCCCATGGGCAGCCAGCAGAGCACTGTGCCAGTGGCAACTGGGTGCCCCCTCTGCAAGCAACGACCACCCTACCCGACCTGGCACAAGTAAAAGAAATGTGAGGGGGGTGAGGTAGGGGCGGATCCAGGCGATTTGAGGGGGGGCTCAAAAAGCAGCAACAGGCGCCTGCTGGGGTTTTTGGCATGGTCTGGACCCCAACAGTGTCTGAGGGAGGGGCAGTGGACTGCCCCCCCCCCTGTTTAAAAAGTTTGAGGACCCCTGCTTTAGACCCTTTGGTTGGGGAGGGCAATAGCTGACAATAAAACTGCATCCGACCAACCCAAGTGATGCCATGGGAACCCTCCCGCCCCGCCCCCTCCTCACCTCTGCCTCATCTTGTTCAGCAGGACAACATTCTGAAAAGCCCCCTGGAATTCTCGGTGGTGCCACTGGAGGGATTGGGCTGCCGAGATCTTTCATTTCCAGCCTTCCTGCTTCCTGCCAGGAGAAAAGGCTCGCTAGTGACACCTCCTCTGTCTCCGTGCAATGGCCACATTTATTCCAGGGCACAGGAATACTGACACCAGCAACTATTTCAGTTTCCTAGAACATATGGATGTCTCCTTGAAGTGCTTTCCCTCTCAATTCTACAGCTCACAGAATCAGTAATTCTGCTGATCCCCCCCCTCAACAGTCCTACAAGTGCGACTGTTCTTTTCTTTTTTTCCCTTTCCTTCTTTCCTGGATGAGCCATTCAAAATGGATCTGTATGCAATCACTCATTAATTTATTCTATGATATACACATCTTCAATCATAAAGAACATCACTTGTGATACCGCCGCCCCCCCCACACACAACTGTTGGCCCCTAAAATCTGACAATGTGCAGGGGTCCCACTCGTGAACAGACCACAGGATGGCATACATCCACCATCACTGCATTCCCTCACCACGTTTCTTCCCCACCAATAAGGCTTCCGCTCCATGAATGCCTATGGAGAAGAACCTGTGCAATGAGACATCGCTACGTCATACCATCCCAGAAAAGGGCATTGAATCCACCCCCCTGTTCAGTATAGGAAACGACATTAAAGGATCCCTGACAGATGCTTGTCTAATGTTTTCCATGATTGCCCCCAGAATTCAGTCACCACTTCAAGTAACTGAGTTCAGCGTCATACTGCTCTAACAGAATATTTTTCCTGACGTTCAACCTAAATCGGGGCTCCTGTACCTCAGTGGTTCTCAACCTGTGGGTTTCCCCAGATGTTCCTGGACTGCAACTCCCAGAAGCCTCCACCACTCCCTGTGCTGGAAGGGATTTCTGGGAGTTGCAGTCCAGGGACATCTGGGGACACACAGGTTGAGAACCACTGCTGTAGCCCATTATTATGTGTCCTGCACTCGGGGACAATCAAGAACAGGCCCTGCCCCCTCCTCTGTATCACAGCCTTTCAGGTAGTATTTGAAAAGTGCCACCCTCTCTC
>JAHTLZ010002118.1:0-10509 GCA_023846285.1 Phrynocephalus versicolor
GGGTACATCATTTGTACTCTGAGCAAGAGATGTGGCTACAGAACATATGAAAGTGACTATTGTTTTGTTTGCAACCACCACAGCTTCAGGAAATGGCTAAGGCTGAAACTTTCTGCCTTCTGGTAACAGATTGGACACAGGTCTGGATATTGTTTCTGAGGAAAGGAGGCAGACCTGTATCCCCTTGGGGTGAAGACCACAAATGGACTGCTCTGCGCAAGACCTATCCCAGATGTCATGGGATGGACTCAGTGGCACCCACTGGCACCACATCTATAGTATTACTGTAGATGCAGCCAAATTGTTTGGGTGCATTGGCTGGCTGTCAAGTCCTCTTCTTTTTACACAGAAACAATTCAGCTTTAGTCCATTGAGTTGTGGCCAACATTTCATCCATCTAATGAGCTGTGTGTGGCCTCTTATGTTAGAATGTAGCTGCAATCACAGATATGTCACCTATATTGTGACTGAGAGCTGCAGCAACCTCTCTGTATTAGCGTCCGTAATAAACATATTTTATTTTAAATAAGCAAAATCAGGGAGTCCTGGATTCTTACACACTACCTTCCCTGTGTTTATCTGGCAGGAATGATTAAAAGCCAAAAAAGAAAAAGATATACTGTATGAACCTGCTTTCAGTTATATTACAGATTCTATAGTAGATATTCTTGCACTTATACAACATTTGGCCTTCTAGTCAATTAATAATACAGTAACCCCCCGCCATTTCGCGGTTCAGGTACAGTGGTCCAGCTACATCGCGGGATTGCAGTAACTGCACTGCGGGGGGCGCGGGGGGCCATCTGGTCTCTCCGTGTCCCCCCCACACCTTCGAGAAGCCCGAAAGGCCTCAGAGCTGTGGGGGAGGCTGCGGGGAGGGGCAGCGTCCCTCTGCGCAGCCCTCCCAGGCATCTCCGGATGGCCTCCTAGCTGCACGGGGCGGGTGCGTGGAGGGACAGCATCCCCCTCCTCAGCTGCCCCGGGTGACTCCAGAGTGCCTCAGAGCCGCACGGGGGGGTAGCGGGGGGCAATCGGGTTGCTCCGCGCCACTCCCACACTCCTCCGAGGCTTTTGCGAGCCCCCCCGCCCCCCCCCCCGCTTCCGCATATTGCAGATTTTTATGGATCGCGGGTGGGGTGGGTCCCAACCCCCGCAATCCGTGGGGGTTTACTGTATGCTACACCTAAGATGGTATCTTTTAAACTGTGCAGATTTATATCCATACAGAATTCTAAGATTCACTTGGATGTCCGTTGGTAAAGTTTAAAGTTGTCAGAGGCATATGAGCTGCCCAGGGTACTGAGCAAGGCCACAGAAGTCTCATAGAATCATAAGATCATAGAGTTAGAAGAGACCTCAAGGACCATCCAGTCCAGCCCCCTGCCATGCAGGAACCCCCATCACAATATTTCTGACAGGTGGCCATCCAGCCTCTGCTTAAAAACCTCCAAAGAAGGAGACTCCACCACCCTCCATGGCAGCATATTCCACTGCTGGACAGCTGTAACCATCATGAAGTTCAAATGGAATCTCTTTTCCTGAAGTTTGAAACCATTGCCCTGCGTCCTAGTCTCTGAAGCCAGGGAAAACAAACCAGTTCCCTCTTCAATATGATATCCTTTCAGATATTTAAACATAGCTATCATACATCCCCTCTCAGCCTTCTTTTTGAAAGGCTAAATATTCCCAGCTCCAGTGTGGAGCAAGGCAGGCTGATACTCAACTGCTGTGAAATGCCTTTGTGGGGTTTGGTTGGGAAGAGACAGCTCACAGCAGGACATGGAGTTTTTGGGAAGAGACACAGATGGACATGAGATGCACAATTAGACAGAACATAGCTTAAGACCCAGCCCAGGAAATACACTAGGTCATAAAATTATTCTGCACCAGTCTCCCTGACATATAGCTGAAATTGCCATTCAGATGCCTTTTGATAGAGAAATCAAATGAAGCTAAATCCATCAGAGCACCTGAAAGCAAAGCAGAAAGCAAAATGTGCTGCTTATGTAACTGCCCCAAAGCATTTAAAGCACTCTAGGCGGTTAACAATTTATGCAGGCAATACACATTTACCAGCCTTGGAAGGATGGAAGGTCTGTAGGCTCTTCTTACTCTGTCTCATCTCAGGAAGTCATGGAAATCCCATTTCCCTCTAAGGAAGTCTCCTCTAAGGAGAATGGTGAAGTTGGAAGTGGCCTACAAGGCCACCAAGTCCGACTCCCCCCGCCCCCCATTCCATGCAAGAATACAAATCAAAGGATATGTGCCAGGTGGTTGTTCAAATTTCTCTTGAATGTCTCCAGTGTTGGAACATTCACCACCTCTTAAGGTAACTGGTTCCATTGCCATACTTCTCTAAGAGTTAGAAAGTTTTCCCTGATATTTAGCCAAAGGCTGAGTTCTCTTAACTTGAGCCCATTGTTATGTGTCCTACACTCTGGGATGATTGGGAACAGATCCTGCCCCTCCTCTGTATGACAGCCCTTCAAATATTTGAAAAATGCTATCATATCCCCTCTCAAGTCTTCTTTTGTCTAGGGTAAACATAATGCAAAAAGCAAAGTGTTCTGCTTATATACTGCCCTATACCAGTTCAAGTAGTCTCGGGGCGGTTTACAGTTTTTAATTATGCAGGCTACACATTGCCCCCCCCCAGCAAGCTGGGTACTCAATTTACCAACCTCGGAAGGATGGAAGGCTGAGTCAACCATGAGTCTGCCACCTGGGATTGAACCCCAGGTCGTGAGCACAGTTTTACCTGCAGTACAGGCATTTAACCACTGCACCACGAGGCTCTTCACATGCCCACTTCTTTTAGTCTCACCTCATATGGTTTGTTTTCCAGTCCCCAGATCATCCTTGTTGCCCTCCTCTGAACTTGGTCCAATTTGTGAGCACTGGGCACAATACTCAGGCTGAGGCCTCACCGATGCTGAATAGATGGAGATAAGCACCTCACAGGATTTGGAAACTGTGCTTCTGTTAACACGGGCCTAAATCCTCTTGTGTAGGCATGCCAGGGTTAAACTTGTAACGTAACCTTTAGAGGTGAGTTGACTTGAGTTAAGAAATCCTTGTAAACATAATGGATAGTTCAGTGGTTTAGGCATCTTGGCTGTGGAGGTAGAAGCTGAGTTCCATCCCTGTCAGGGGCTTGACTCCATTATCCATAAGGTTCCTTCGAGCTCTGCAATTCTAAATTGATAATCTGCTATGTGATGAGTCACATCACAGGATTCAGTACATAACAAATAAAGTCTATGGCAATTTCTTAACTTTAACTCCACTGGTATATTTGCACAAAGGATTTTTAAAGGCTGAATTAAAACATCTTAAATGTATTTTTAAATGTTTGCATCTTTAAAAATTATATATCCAGTTTGCCTATGGATAAGGATGTCAAACTGATGGAAATTATTCTTGAATTGTTACTGTTATTGTTTTCAAAATAATTATAGATATTACGATACTACACTGATTTTGTAATGATGTTTGAGATGCTGCTCTTTCAACATTGACATTTCACATTGTTTTGATGCAACAGTGATGTTTCTTTATACACATCTTTATATATATGTCCACATTATATACCTCAACTGCTTTTGCCAGGGATGTTGGCAAATATTTCCCTCCAAGTCCCAGGTCTGAGTCCCAGGTCATGAACCACTGGCCCTACCCCCAATGGCTTTGTAACTTGTGACTTGTATTCAAAAACTCATGCCTTCTGTAGCAGTGGCAGGAATCCCTGCCACTGCTCTGCACTCCATCACGACACACCCCACTATACACCTCTAACTGCTCCTGCCACTGCCATTGCATCACCTTCCAGGTCTGTACAGACAGCTGGCTTGTAGGCAAACTGGGGTGCATACAACAGCAAGTTTATAGGAGCAATGTGGGGAACTTGACAACATGAAAAAATGGTTCTGAGTCATAAGTTGAGTCCAAGTCACAGGGGGGGAGGGGGGCGGGACACAAGTCGAGTCCAAGTTGAGTCATTTGGTCAACTTGAATTGGACTTGACTGCAAGTTGCATGACTCAAGGTCCTTTCCCTGCCTTTTACACTGGAAAGTATAATGCAAAGGCTATTTCCATAGTTTATTACCCTGTTGACAGTGCTTTATCATGCAGTTGTGCCAAATTACAAATGAAACAAAACCACGATATGTCTGGTCTTAGTTATTGTTCAATGAACCCAGATTTTTGCTTACTCCAGAGCTTTTCTTAAATAAATATTTAGCTAATGAATCAAGAAAATGTGTGTAATTATAGCAAACAGAAGCTCGTCTTTTTAGGCACACAAGGTTAAATAAATGCAAGGAATGGAAACAGCAGAGCTAGCTGGGGAAAAAAAAAGAGGAAAATAACATTAGCAGAACACGATTATATTCCATGAAGCACAATGAGCTGGCATAGCTAGCAGTGAAAGACACTTTATAACATAAATACATGATCCCCATAAATCACTGTCACTAAGAATGTTTCACAGACCATAATTCCAAGAGAAAGAATGAGGAAACAAAATTTACTAGTCATTGCTATTCACCATAAATGCAAAAGCCATCTAGTTGGGCCACCACAAAATATTTGAGTATTATTATTTTTAAAATTTTAGAACTAGAAAGGACCTTATGGATCATTAAAAGTCCAGCCTCTGTCAGAGAGGCACAGTGGGGAATTGAACCCCCGACCTCTGGTTTCATAGCCTGAAAAGTAAGCTGTTGAGCTATCCAGCAATTAGTATGGATAAGGCCCAGAGGGGAAGAGGAGCCATGTTTCCCATCTATTAGAATGCTGCTTGGAAGGATCTCTCCATGCATGGACTCCTTATAACAATGTGTAGCCTGCACACTGTAATTACAATTGTAAACTGCCCAGAGACTACTTAAAGTGGTATGGGGCGGTATATAAGCAGAACACTTTGTTCACTTCTAGAAGCAGGAAAGAAATGAGCCTGCACAGATCCAGATTTCAAGTGCAGTTGTTCTAGGCTGCTGAAGATGAGAGGAAAATCAACCAGTCGGGGCAGAAGCTTTTGGTCCAGGGCTAGTTTTAGAAATGATGCAACAGTCCAATCCAGCTGTTTGCAAATTAAGAGGTGATGAGGGTGGAGCGCTAGTCCTGCCATGTCTTTCATCTCTTGCAAGAGATGAAAAACCTTGATTCTGTGGTGCTGCTGGTGGTGATGATGATGAAGAAGAAGATGAAGAAGATAAAGAAAAAGAACCTTCTCTTGCAAACTGCAAACTCATTGACTACTTATAATAAAAATGTCCCACATCCCATATCACTCACTCACTCACTCACTCATTCTCTCTCTCTCTCTCTCTCACACACACACACACACACAAACACACACACACACACACACACACACACACACACACACAGAGAGAGAGAGAGAGAGAGAGAGAGAGAGAGAGAGAGAGAGAAAATGTGTTTCATGTCTATGTCTATCATAATTTTCCAAAACGTGCACAAACAGATTTGATTAGAAATCAGCAGATCTATTTTAGTATGCCTCGTCTCCTTTCATGCATTCTGGCAGTTTCTATCCCCAGAGTTTGCTTCTTCTGACTATGTATCATTTTCAGGGTACAATTTGAAAACCCAGTGAAAATCATCATACCCAACTCTCTAGCACTGAGCACTCTGGCAACTTTTGCTTATCTAATCAGTTGACAATAATACTCAGACCAATGGACTCCGTTCTAAAGGATAAGTTTTATTAGAACCAGAAAAGCCAGAATATGCTCCTGCCTAAATAACATTTTTATAACCCAATTTAAAACTGGGTGAAAACTCCCCAGTGAATTGCGACAATTTTCATTTACATTATTAAAAAAAGCAACAGAATCATTAAAATCTGAAGAGGCGTTTAGAAGAATGACCCATATTCATATAAATTTCATTCCACACACAAAGATGTTTAGTTTATGATTTATTGCTGTGTAGCACAAAGAGCCAGAAAACATACACCAGTATTTTGAGAAGTCAACATATGCACTCCCTTTTGAAAATGCATGCAAAGGTAGTTTTCTCTTTTCAGGCAAAGAGAAAGGGGTGCTTTGCAATACCAGTTACATTTTCAGATCCGTTGAGTTTCTGACTTGCTATCTACCCTCTTCCATTCATGACTCATTTCGCATTCCTTCCCTTCTCTTGACTCAAATGGGCTTCTTGGTGAAGTGCCTCATACTGATTCATCCCATGATATACCAATAAATCAGAATATTTCTAAATATATTAACTCACTTGATCAGTATTCTAGGTGCTTCCAGCCATTTATTGGGCCTATGGACTGGAAAATGCATCATTTCAGCCTTCAGAGAGTCACTTTTATGCTGTATGTGATAGCTCTAACAGTGTTTTTTTCTGAAAGTGGATCATAGACTAACACAGAAGATTGAAGTCAGTAATCTTCAGCATGCCTAATTCCACATTTCATTGTCTTGGGGACAGACTGTGAGGAAAATTAGTGTGGCTGTAATTCAAATTACGAGGTGTGGTGGCTCAGCGGGCTAGAAAACTGTCAGCTGCAAAGTCAGCAGCTCAGCAATTCGAATCCTGGGTGCCACGCAGCAGAGTGAGCTCCCGCTGTTAACCCCAGCTGCTGCCAACCTAGCAGTCTGAAAGCATGTAAATGCAAGTAGATAAACAGGTACAGTTGAAAAAAGCAGAAAGGTAAAACAGTGTTTCCTTGCAGCCATGCCGGCCACATGAAGTAGACCACTCCCTTATTTGTTAGTTTACCTCAACTAACACTTACTGTTTCGATACATTCTCAGTAGTGACTCTGGTAATGAGAATGAATAAGCAGTTTCTGTTTATGTTCTTTATAGGTGAAAATCAACCATCATCTTGTGTGAAAATGTCAACTTCTTATATCCCTGAGCTTAATTAGTTAACTAGCTTCATTACTGACTTACTAGTTACATAGATATAACATTTCACTCTGATTGTCCACTTCTGACAGCTAACACAAACAGAATCCTGGCTGGGAAAAGGTGGGGAAAAGAATCTGCAAAAGAAATGAAATTATTGGTTGTTACTGGATTGATTGACATTCACTCCAGTCCAGAAAAGACCTTCCCAGCTTAAAAACAAACAAACAATGTTTTTGCATTGTATGTAGGTTGCAATATACCCAACACAAATTGTTCTGGGAAATGTAATCCGATACCAAACCATAAAAGGAGCAATATAGTATATGCAGTCCAATGCAGTGAAGAGTGTTCAGACCTCTACATCGGAGAAACTAAACAGCCATTAAACAGAAGAATGGCCCAACATAAGAGGGGTAACAGCTTAGGACCAGAATCAGCAGTACACCTCCATTTGAAGGACAAAGGCCACTCTTTCAAAGATGAGGATGTACACATATTAGACAAAGAAGAGAGGTGGTTTGAGAGAGGAGTAAGGGAAGCCATTCATGTTAGCACTGAAAATCCCTCCCTCAACAGAGGTGGTGGGCTCCGGCATAGTCTATCTGCTACTTATCAGGCTGTACTTTCCAAAGTACCCAGGGAAATCAAAGAGCCTTCACCACCAAGGTCACAGCTAACGACCCATTCTTGATGGGTTTCAGCACCTTAGGCCATTGTTTACCTTAAGGCCATGGACACTAAGGTCTCCCTAACAAGCCTATTTAGGCTATTGTTCATCTTATGAGCCAATCAGACCAGGGGACAAGAGGTCAAGCTGACTATAAGAAGGACTACTTGCACTAGCTGTATTCAGACCGATGAAGCTGTTTGGATGAACAGCGAAACGTTTCTATCTCTCAAAAAAGAAGTCCAGTAGCCATGACTCAACTCCCAGTTAAACGCACCTGGATGACTGAGAATCTTCACAGACGCTTAGACAGCCTTGTTCTTTCTCTGGCTGCACAACTCCCAAACCACACACACAGACCATAGGTCAGCACACTCTCTATAGCACAGTGGTAAAAAGCCAGCAGCAGATTTTTTGAAAGATTCTTCTTCTTGAGGATGGTTATTGGATTTTAATGTTTAGTTTGAAACCCAAACTGCCAGTAATTAGAGTGCACATATGTGGAATAAAGATGAAATATTGTATATAGGAAAAGGGCAGGCTGAGTGTACACAGAAAATAAGGGAAGGAATGCCATGGCTCAGAGTTGGCTCATGACATATGCTGCTTGCGGCGAAGTACAAGATGGCACTCCCTCCCACTTCCACATATCTTCCTTCAAAGATTCCCTGAGCCCATTATAGTCTTTATATTCCAGAGAGCGGCATGATAAATTAGTTTGCCTGTTTGTTGAAAATCTGAATTCTGGATTGGATGACGTTTTAGGCTTAAGATACAATAGGAGGTAACTGGACGGTAGGGTCCAGGGAGCATTTGAATGCATCATCCACAGACAAGCATTGAATCTTACCATTGGGAAGAGTCCCCCCCCCAAAGCAAGGGGAGGGTTCTGTGAATACCTTATATAACAGCCAATATAACAAATATGTCTGGCCACTGCCCAAGAGCCTGGGGGGTGGCTAGTGTGCTTTGTCATTTCAGGTCTCTGCAGCCGGGTGTGACCATGTGTGGTGTTGCATGGGAGGACACCCTGCTGTTTTGGAGAGGCTGGAGTGGCCCGGTGTTGGATGGATTGGAAGATCTCACGTACTCATGTGCTAGTGAATCACATGTAGGTGTCTGGCCGGTCCATCCAGGTGGCAATGATCTGACACAGGCACTGGGAAGTGCTTTAATCCTTGTAGTCATTGCTGACTCAGGGAAGTTTAGAATCCAGTTCCCTGGTTGGTGTGGGGCAAGGAGCATATCTTGCAGGCTGGTGCCTGTGGCAGGTAGTGCATGATTTCTGATAGTAGGTAAGTTCATGGTAATGGTTCCAATAACAAAATGGGGCAGTTAAGTTAAGTTCAGGTTAACAGTTCAAGTTAGCATTAGGTGAGTTTTAATCAAATATCAGGTGGTTTCAAAATTAGTTTTTGGCTGCCCCATGGGGAATTAGTCCCTATCAATGGAAATTGGCTGTGTAAGTACAACATCTGGTGGTAAAGTATGTATTAAGAAATAATAAAATATATACTTGCAGAAAGATTGAATACTTCTGTCAGCTAATGAGAAATGAAAAGTACAGATTATTATGATGATTACCAGAAATGGGGATGAACTGCACACCACAAATTCCCGATCTGTGAAATGATGAACTGACAAATCAGTTCATTAGTTTGTGTGGGGTTTTAGACAGTCCATGGTTGTCTTCTAAAAGAAGACGAGGAGGAAGAGAAAGACCTCCATGCCCTCTCCAAAGCCCACCTTTCACCTCCTACCTTAGTTGCCATAGCCACCGGTGCCGAGACTATCATCACTGCCATCTTTACAAAGATGGCCACCTGGCGTCCCTTAGGGCCTAAGGCAGTGATGACAAACCTTTGGCATGCCAGATGTTTTGGACCACAACTCCCATAGTCCTTTGTAATTGGCAATATAGGCTTGGAATTCTGGGAGTAGTGGCTTCTCGTTGTTCTAAGTGACAAAATAACCAGGAATCTTATTATATGAATGATTTTGGCTATGGTTTCCAGTAATTCGTGTTTATATTTAAGGATATTTTCTAATTTGTTCATAGCTGTCCTTCCAATGTGTCAGTCTTCTCCTGATTTCTTGGCTCCAGTCTCCATTTGGTTCGATGACTGAATGAAGGCATACAATATCTTTAACAATGTTCATTTTTAAAATTCATCTGCAAATACCTACACTGACTGTCTAACTTGTGGCATGTCACTGCTTAGACATGGAGAATTAAGTAATATAATTTTGGCCAATATTTTAAATTCTACTGAAGAAGTTCAACCGACTGGGGGGGGGGGGGAACAAACTCTTCCAACCCCTGAGATAAGGTTCAATTTTAGAGGTCACCTCCTCATTTTTCATGGAGCATTCCATAGTTTATCTCTCAAGCTTATGCTTTGTAGACCAAGGGACCCAGATGCAACCCTATAAGAAGCTTATTTATTTCAGAATTGCCTAAATTAATGCTGTGGTAATCCTTTTAGCACAAATGTCTCTTTGCAAGATTTGGAAGCAATAGATTTCTTCTTTTGTAACATTATGTTACAAAAAGGAAGCAAGGGGAGATACTTTATATGCTGTATAGTCTGCATTTTGGAAATACTATGGAGAGGAAATATGAATAATTGTTAATTCTGGATTTTTAAACATTATTTTGTAGAGGGTGTTTTTTGGTCCACATAAACTAGTAAACAATTCAGGAGATTATTAATCCATTTGTTATTTACAATTACAAATAAATATTATTTTAAAAGTAAATTTTGTTTGTAATAATTGTTTGGATACACTATATTTTAATATGCTAGTTGTGATAATTTTATGCCATGTCAAATTGTCTGTAGTCATATTTTATGTCCCTAAAGTAACAGAATGACTTTCAAGCTGTAAAAAGGGAGGGGGGGAAGTAGCCAATATAGCATTTTTTCATTTTTTCCAAAAATTTCCATCCCCCC
>JAHTLZ010002119.1:0-11660 GCA_023846285.1 Phrynocephalus versicolor
GGTCACTTCCCCACAGATCTGGCAGGAAAGAGAAGGAGGAAAGGGAACGTGAGAACCAGACTCTCCTGGAAAAGAGATGGCAGCTGGTCAGGCACCTGGCCCAAGTCCTGGTAAAACAGGAGGAAATGAGCAGGGAGGGGAGGGGACATTATGTTACCAAACATTTTTAAAAATTGCCATAGCACCTTAAACACCAACCGGATCGATTCCATGCGAGCTTTTGCGGGACACAACCCACTTCCTCAGCAGAGGCATAGCAAGGGTTTTCAGCGCCCGGGGACAAAGTCAGTTTTCTGTTTTCGTCATCCCCCCCCCCCAAGGGATGGGGAGGTGCTAAGGCACAGGGTGTAAGGTGGCAGTGGTGGCCAGGGAACCCTCCATGCTAGCCCTGGCTGGTTCCCCACAATGTGCCTTCCCGTGGCTCCTGGGCAGGATTGCCGTTTCGTGCCCAATTTAATGCCTTCAAATGCTGCGCCCAGAGATAGATGTCCCCCTTGCCCCCCCCATAGCTATGCCACTGTTCCTCACTTCTGAGCTGTGTCCAGGCTGTGCAGAATAAGTTGCAGAAGTGGGAGGGAAGTTCATATCTATCTATCTATCTATCTATCTATCTATCTATCTATCTATCTATCTATCTATCTATCTATCTATCTATCTATCTATCTATCTATCTATCTATCTATCTATCTATCTATCACCAGTTCATTCCTTCTTATCCATCAATCTATCTATTTTTACCCACACCTTTCTCCTTGTAAAGGACCCATGCAAGCATTCAACATTTGAAAGACAATACAATGAATATAAGAATGGAGGTCAACATAATTAAAAGACAATATTTCAAGTTATGAACAATGAGTAAAGGAGAGGCCCTTCTCTCCATCCCGCCACACTCACGGGTACATCTTCTGGGAACCCATGAAAGGGCCTTCTCGGCTGCTGTACACAGACTCTGGAACCCCCCACCACCACGAGAGGCCAGGACTGCCTCATCTCTGTTGTCTTTCCAGAAACAGGCAAAGACCCTGCCAGCCAAATCAATTTGCTACAGAGCATGTGCAAAGTAACACCACCTAGTTCTCACAAAGCTCTTTTTGGTTGGTTGGCGGGTTGGTTTTCTTTGAAAGAGCCAAGGCCAGCCCAGAAAGCAGCGGGGGGGGGGCAATTTTACACACGAAGCACCCCAGGGAGAGGGTGAGGAGGGGCAGAAGAAGAGGACTCCCCAAGGGCTTTTACCTTGCCTTCCAGTGTCCCCCGTAAACCCGATTCCATCTTCCCGCGGAAGAGATTGTAGAGCCAGCTGCAAAAACCAAAGGGGGGGTCATGAGGGTCCGGTCGCTCACACACCCCAGTGCCAAAAGTCGGCACGTTCCTCCCCCCTTGATGGCATAAGAGACAAGGATGAGCTTCAGGATTTCTGAAGCAGCCAAGAAAAGAGGAAGCGAGAGGAGGCCCCAAACACTCCATTTGTGTTCTCTGAATGCCACGTGGGGTTCCACTAGAAGGGAGAAAAGGCTCCTGGCTAGAGATGGGCCCCTTACGAAAAGACGACACACTGTCTTGTCGTTTTGTAAGCTTTCAAAATGTTACGAAACAAAACGAGAAACAGTGTTTTGTTACGAAATGAAAACAAATGCTTTCATTTGGTTACGAAACAAAAATAAAACATTTTGCTACTCTGTAAAATGGCTCCCTTGTAAAAAGATACCCACCAAATTTGGTGCCTCTAGCACCCAGGGGAGCCATTTTATAGAATAACGAATTGTTTTGTTATTGTTTCATTTCATTCTGAATTTTTTTAACAAAAATACATTTAAACATGAAACAAAATGAACCACTAGTAGAAAAAAAAACGAAATCTAATGAATCTCCATGTTTCCGTTTCATGCCCATCCCTACTTCTGGCCTTTCTTGATGCACATTTAATTTTTTTTTCAGACCTCTTGTATCAGGATTGAACAAATAAGGCAGGCAGCATGCTGGCCTTCAGACCACGTGCTCCTGGTTGACATGCTAGGTAGGGATGGGAGAATCTGCGCACATTGAAGCAGGGAGGAGGACTCGAGGCGCAGGACTTGCCATCACGTCGGTCTTAATTCGCACCTGGGACTTGAATCAGACTCAACTTGGGCTCAATGTGCAGCTTGGAACCCACCCCTCCCCCTTTTTTCTGTGGAGGGAGGGGTGGATTTCCTGTGGATGGAGGGGTGGATTTGGGCCCTGGGACTCCAGGCTTGGCACCAAAGACCTCAGTGTGGACTTGGGACCCAGAGCCCAAAGACTCGCCAACATTTCTGGCTGGAAATCACCTTTAGATTACTTGAAGTGGGCTAGGACTGGGGCAAGCCAGCATGACACGCCCAGACACTAAGTTTTCCTCTGTGATGGAGCGGATGGTGCAGTAAGGAAGAGCCTGGAGCCAGGAAGCCAGGAGATCCTTCTATAGAGGTCAAGCTACAAGGGCAAAGTCCACATACCTCAGTCGGCCAGAAATGTGGATACTGACGTCAGAAATGTGGGCTCCGCAATCAGAAGGGGCAGCAGTCAGTCTCCCGGTCCCGTCGGTACCCAGCTTTAAGCCAACCAAGATGGAGATGCCCTCCACCTTGAGGTCAAAAGAGCCATGGTCCTTGCTGGGGGGAAGCACAAACAAAGGACAGAGAAATCAACCAATGCAACCGTTTTGTAACATAAGAACATAAGAAGAGCCATCATGCTGGATCAGGCCAAAGGCCCATCTATTCCAGCTTCCTGTATCTCCCAGTGGCCCCACCAGATGCGTTTGGGAGCGCAGGAGACTAGATATCTGTCTCCTGATCCCACTCCCCTACATCTGGCCCTTGAAGTACCCCAGTTTTAAGACTGGAGATTACACATCTCCATCATGGTTTGTCACCTGGGATGGACTTTTCCTCCAGGAATTTGTTCAATCCCCTCTTGAAGGCATTCAGGCCAGATGCCATCACCACATCCTGTGGCAGGGAGTTCCATAGACTAACAATGTGCTGGGTGAAAAAATATTTTCTTTTGTCAGTTCTCACTCTCCCAGCCCTCAATTTGAGTGTATGTCCCCTAGTTCTGGTATTTTGTGAGAGGGAGAAGAGCTTCCCTCTATCCACTTTACTCATACCCTGCATTATTTTGTATGTCTCAATCATATCCCCCCTCAGGCGCCTTTTTTCCAGACTAAAGAGCCCCAAATGTTTTAGCCTTTCTTCATAGGGGAGGTGCCCCAGCCCAGTAATCATTTTAGTTGCTCTCTTCTGCACCTTTTCCAGTTCCACTATGTCTCTTTTGAGATGCGGTGACCAGAATTGTACACAATACTCCAGGTCCGGCCTTACTATTGTTTTGTATAATGGCATTATAATGTTGGCTGTTTTATTTTCAATCCCCTTTTTAATAATCCATGCTAGTAGATAGTCTTCATCCCCTTTCCATTAACACAACAAATGAGGAGGTCTGAGCACATGCTCCACCAGCAGATTTTCCCATGAAGTTAATTCCTCCAAGTAAGAACAGCTGGGGTGGTAGGTGGTGGTGAGAAAGAGTCCCAGGGAGGATGTGGCTTTAGATGGCCCAAGGGTCCAACGCTGCACAAGGATGCTGAGGAAAAGGAACAAGGGAAGCCAAATCTCACCGCAAGGAGGAAAGCCCCACACCTTCTTGCTTTTGAAGACCAACTGCAACCAATCCCCTCCCCTCCTCTTAAGGAGATTTCTCTGTCTGAGATCTGACGTCCCTGAAAAATCTCACAGGATTCCTCAGAGGCTCATTCCCCCACTCCCCACCCCCAAAATGAGTGTGATGGTCGGGGCTTGAGTGGCAGCTAGGCCTACAGCAAGGGGCCAGGACCCAGGTATTCTCGGAAGCCAGATGGTCAGCCAGTCTGAGTTCAAGGTACACGAAGATGGGGGTTGCTGCATGGCAGGGGGTTAGACTGGATGGCGCTTGAGTTCTCTTCCAACTCTAGGATGCTACGAAGAGATAAAGGCCAGTCCCGGTTCCAGTCTCGGAGATAATAGCCAGCGAGTCCAGGTCCAGGATCCCCCAAAGGGGCCTACCAACAAGGGAGACAAATTACAGAGTCTTCCCTGGGAGGTCCCAGGCAATCAGTCCGAAGCTTCAGGAGTCCAGGGACCTCACCTTGCGGAGGCAAGGGCCAGGGAGTGCTTGCAGCTAGCTTCATGCCAGTGGCAGGCTCACCAGAGGCACCCTCTGAGGGCTTCAGCCTGAGAGGGGCCTGGCTCTGCAAAGAGGCTCCACATTTGCCGAGTCATGCGGCCCCGATCCTGACAGTGAGGTCATGGAGTCCAAGCCCCTGCTCAAGGCAGGAATCCAAATCGAAGCCCCTCTGCCACATGGTTTGTCTAAATTTCTCTTGAGCACGCCCAGTGCTGGAGCGCTCAACACCCCCTGAGGTCATGGGTTCCATTGTCGTACTTCTCTAACAGTCAGGAAGTGTTCCCTGATATTAAATCTGGCTTCCTCTTATTTGAGCCCATTATTACATATCTTGCTCTCTGGGGTGATGGAGAACGGATCCTGCCCCTCCTTGGTAGGAGACCCTTTCACAGTATTTGAAAAGTGCTATGCTACTTCCCCCCCACATCTTCTTTTCTAGAAAGGCCAAGCTGTGCACGATTGTTGCTGTTCCGGCTTGCAATGACATCCTTCATGTGCAGGATTTACTAGTAAATAATCATAAAATCATGTTAGGGTTGGAAGGAACTTTGGAGGTGTTCTAGTCCAACCCCTGCCCAAGGCAGGAGACCTCATACCATCCTATACAGATGGCTGTCCATTTTTTTCTTGAAAACTTCCAGAGATGGGCCATCCACAGCATCAGGAGGCAAGCTGCTCCACTCTTTAATGGCTCCCAGTGTCAGGAAATTGCTCCTGATTTCCAGGTTGGCTCTCCCTCCGATGGGTTTCCACCCATTGCTTCTTGACATACTCTCAGGTGCAACTGAGAATAAATCAATGCCCTCTTCCTGGTGGCAACCCTTCAGGTATTGGAAGATGGCTATCACATCTCTCCTCCGTCTTCTCTTTGCCAGACTAAACTCGCTTAGTTCTTTCAGTCATTCTTCATACGAATTAGCCTCCAGTCCCCTTATCATCTTTGTTTATCTTCTCTGCACTTTTTCTAGGGCCCCTGTCTCTTGTTTGTATTGTGTTGACCAGAACTGGACGCTGTATTCCAAATGTGGCCTCACTAGGGCAGTAGAGAGGGGTACTATCGCTTCCCATGATCTTGATGCTACCCCCCCCCCCCCTTGATGCAGCCGAAGACCAGGTTCGCTTTTTTGGCAGCTGCAGCACACGGCTGCCTCATCATAAGAACATAAGAAGAGCCATCCTGCTGGATCAGACCAAAGGGCCATCTAGTCCAGCTTCCTGAATCTCACAGTGGCCCCACCAGATGCGTTTGGGAGCGCAGGAGACTAGATCTCTGTCTCCTGATACCACTCCCCTGCATCTGGCCCTTGAAGTACGCTGGGGTTTTTTTAAACCTGGAGATGACACATCTCCCTCATGGTTTGTAACCTGGGATGGACTTTTCCTCCAGGAATCTGTCCAATTCCCTTTTGAAGGCATCCAGGCCAGATGCCATCACCACCTCCTGTGGCAGGGAGTTCCATAGACTAACAATGCGCTGGGTGAAAAAAATATTTTCTTTTGTCTGTTCTTACTCTCCCAGCCCTCAATTTGAGTGTATGTCCCCTAGTTCTGGCATTTTGTGAGAGGGAGAAGGGGTGGGGGTCCACCAGTAGACCTAAATTCCTCTCACTGGTACTACTGTTGAGCCAGGGACCACCTATCCTGTACCTGTGCATCTGGTTTTTCCTGCCTAAATGGAGGGCCTTATTTTTCTCACCTTTGAACTGCATCTTGTTGGACAGGGCCCAATGTTCAAGTCTGTCAAGATCTTTCTGATTGCTGTCTATTGTCTTTCAAACTATTGGCAACCCTCCCCTCCCATGGTTTTGTGCCATCTACAAATGTGACGGGTTCTCCTTCATTCCCTACATCCAGGTCATTTATGAAGATGTTGAAGAACACTGGGCCCAAGACAGACCCTTGAAGGACTCCACTGCACACTTCCCTCCATGTAGATGTGATTCCATTGAAGACCACATGTTGGGTGCGATAAGTCAGCCAGCTGCAAATCCATCTGATAGTCTATCCCACTTTGTTCCACCTTACACAGAAGTAGGTTGTGGTCTACCTTATCAAATGTCTTACTGAAATCTAGGTATGCTATGTCCACTGCATTTCCTTGGTCCACTAATTTAGCCACTTTATTATCAAAGAAGGCAATATTTTTTGTTTGGTATGTTCTGCTCCTAACAAACCAATGTTGGCCTCCAGTAATTACCGTGTTATTTTCCATGACCTCATAGATCTGCTTCTGTACTAAGCTATACAGAATCTCCACCATCTGGGGCAGGGGAGGGGGTGGGAGGCACATGGTAGGACTGAAGAAAGAAATTTCAGAGAGTATGAGGTTGTGATTAGGTTTTCTGAAGGAAGCCTGGTGCTGCTGGAAGCAGGGTGGGGGTGGGGGTATGGTGGGGACCCAGCCTGGCAAAACAGACATAAATCCGTCCTATCCTTTCCTGCATGAAAGTGACTTCTAGCATCCCACTGATCTCAGGGGATCATGTGGCCCATGCCACGTGGAAGACCGAAACAGGGAAGAAGCAACAAACTGACTCACAACCAACGTCGCTTCTTCACCTGCCACTCGCCCGACAAGGTGGCAAAGGCATTCGTGATGGAGACCTTGAGGCCCATGCCAGGGAGGGGCGCGATTGACGAAGATGGCAGCTGGAAAGTCCCCATTCTCAAACTGCAGGAGGAAAGGGGTGTATGTCAGAGCAGATAGCAAGGGCAATGGATGTCCCCCACAATCAACACATCCCCCCCTCATAGGATTCCCTCGGATATATGTGTCTCTGCATTCAGACTTAAAAAGTAGGTTAGTTTACTCCCAATGCGCAGTCACTAAGCAAAGCCTGCTAAATTAGAGACAGGCATGAACTGGTTCGTCCCAGTTTGTCCCAGTTCATAAAAGCAGCATCACAGGGGCTGCTGCTGCTCCCGGCACCTGATTCCACAGTTGAACAGCCAATCACTGGGGCCAGCATGCTTGCTTTCCCCACCTCTTTGGCTAATCTTCTAGTCACAAGCAGGAGCACAGACTAGGGATGGTCTGGAAATGAAAACTGGTGTTTTGTTTCATTTTGTTTCATTTTAGCCCCTGTTTCGTTTCATTTCAAATGACTTTTTCTCTGAGCGGGAGATCGGCCATGAGGCCTGGGCAGAGAAGGCTGAGCTGTTGCCAGGAGTGGAAGATCAGCTGAACAGGAGGGGAAATCAAGTATGCTAGACTTGTTGAGTGGCAACACCAGAACATGCGCTGCTGCCTTTACGAACCAGCACAAACGGGGACAAACCGGTCCATTCCCATCTCTATGCTAAGTCCAAGAGAGAGAGAGAGAGAGAGGTCAGAAAAAGCTGTCATGATGACAGACAAGCAGAGGCCTCTTTCCCCTGTTGATGGGGTGTCGCTTCTAAGTGTGCGTTAAGCACACCCTCTAGATTGACCAAAACAGAAGAGGATGAGGTGGTGGACAGACATTTGGGTGGGGGTGGCTTCACAGGTGTGGTTTTCGCTATACCATTCTAACGGTTCAGTGGAGGATTCTGGGAGGGGGCCTTTCCAGCCAGAGACCCTCCACCCCAAGTAGAGATCCTTGTGGGATGGGGCAGCTTTCGCCTCCTGACCATCCAGCAATGCCCATCTCTTGGTTGAGGCAGGTGAGCCAAGCTTAAACCCCTTTGGAGGGGGTGTGTGCACATGTGCAAACCTTAGGCCAAACAGCAGGCGCACGCCTTCCCCAGCGCTAAGAGGCCTCCAGAACATTTTGCCAGCCAATGGCAACGGGACGGATTGGACCCTGGCTAGGAAAGGCGCTGAGTGCTGTGGCCAACTGGAAGCATCCCAGCAGGGTCTCAAATTGTTGGATTTAGCGGAGGCAGGAGAGCAGCACGGTCGCATTCTGCTTTAGGATTAGAACGATCTAGATGCCTGTCTTGGGGAGCCCTCTGTTCCTTCTGACATTTTTAGACGCTTATTTCAGCATCCCACTTCTTTGCCATGCACTTTATTTTTGGCAACCACACACTCCTTCCTCTGAGGTGGAGACGCCACCCTTAAGCAGCCGCTGTGGTTGATTTATGGCCACAAGTGGCCTCTCACCTATAGAAGCGATAATCCACATTTCCCAGATGTTGGACACGGAAAGACCCGGAGAAATCTGGCAACGTCAGCCCGGCCAACTTCTGTTGTAGGACAGCGACCCCTTCTTGGCGAGCTGAAACACCAAAGGAGGGGAGAAAACCTACTGAAACCAAAGCAATCCCTCTAGAGAGGGAGTAGTGGATTCAATACATAAGAACATAAGAAGAGCCCACCTGGTCTTGAGGTGGTAAAATCCTTGTCGCTGTTCTGGTGCGGATTTTAAACTCTTACTCAACTTCACGGGAACACGGAAAATCCATATCAAAACCTTTTCACCCCCATTATGGCTGCCATTCTTGGTCGTGGGATCAGAACAGTTGCAAATTTTCAAAATGCAACCATGGGAACATCCGATCTGTGACATCAACCACATGGCCGCTCGGGGGGGGGGGTTGCTGTGGAATTTAGTGGTCGTGTGAAAGCAGCCTAAATTGCAAACCGCCTAGAGAGTGCTTTAGGCGCTATAGGGAGGTAGATAAACAGCGTGCTTTCCTTTGCTTTGTTTTACAAGGCTGGTGGCCAGCGTAGGTGTGAGATGTAGTAGTAATGGGCGAGATGTAGTAGTAATGGGCGATTTTAACTATCCTGATATATGCTGGCAGTCCTACTCAGCTAGGAATGCAAGGTCTAACAAATTCCTTACTACCCTTGCAGACAATTTCATGGTCCAGAAGGTAGAGGAGGCAACCAGAAGCAAAACCATTTTAGATCTGGTCTTAACCAATAAGGAGGACCTTGTAAATGGGGTCGAAGTGGTAGGAACGTTAGGTAAAAGTGACCATGCCCTCTTGGAATTTGTTATACAGTTGGAAGGTGAAGCTAAGCATAGTCAGACAAGAATCCTGGACTTTAAGAAAGCCAATTTTTGTAAACTTAGGGAATTATTGGCTGTGATTCCATGGACTGAAACACTAAAAAAGAAGGGAGTCCAAGATGGATGGGAGTTCCTTAAAACCGAGATATTAAAGGCACAATTTAAAACTGTTCCAACAAGAAAAAAAAATAGGAGAGGTCTAAAGAAACCACAATGGTTTACTAAAGAACTTTCAACTCAGCTGACTATAAAGAAAAACAAGTACAAGGAATGGAAAGATGGGAAATGCACCAAAGAGGAATATAAACAAACAGCTAATATATGCAGGGGGATGGTAAAAAAAAGCTAAAGCGCAAAACGAACTTAAACTAGCCAGAGACATTAAAGATAATAAAAAGGGTTTCTTTAGTTATGTCCGCAGCAAAAGGAAAAATAAGGAAGCGATAGGCTCTCTGCGTGGCAATGATAATCAGTTACTAACGGGAGACAAGGAAAAAGCAGAACTACTCAACACATTTTTTGCCTCTGTCTTCTCCCAAAAGGAAGAAGGAGATCCGCTGGGACAAAGAGTAGATGAGGCAGGACGGGAATTGCAACATAGAATAGGTAGGGAGATAGTACAGGAACATCTGGAAACATTAAATGAATTTAAGTCTCCTGGGCCAGATGAGTTACACCCAAGGATATTAAAAGAACTGGCAGAAGTAATTTCAGAACCATTGGCAATAATCTTTGAGAAGTCCTGGAGAACAGGGGAAGTCCCCATCGACTGGAGGAGGGCTAATGTTGTCCCCATCTTCAAAAAGGGGGAAAAAGAGGACCCAAATAATTACCGCCCAGTCAGCTTGACTTCAATTCCCGGAAAGATCCTAGAACAGATTATTAAGCAATCAGTCTGCAATTATCTAACAAACAATGCTGTCATTACAAAAAGTCAACACGGGTTTCTTAAAAACAAGTCATGCCAGACTAATTTGATCTCTTTCTTTGATAGAATTACAGGCATGGTAGACGAGGGGAATGCTGTGGATATTGCGTATCTGGACTTTAGCAAGGCCTTCGATAAGGTTCCCCATGGTATTCTTGCTAAGAAGTTAGTAGGAAGTGGGATAGATAGTGCTACAGTGAGGTGGATTTGTAATTGGTTGACTGATCGCACGCAAAGGGTGATTATAAATGGTCTCTCATCATCTTGGAGAGACGTGACCAGTGGGGTGCCCCAAGGTTCTGTTCTTGGTCCAGTGCTCTTCAATATCTTTATTAACGACTTGGAGGAAGGAATAGAGAGTATGCTAATTAAATTTGCAGATGATACCAAATTGGGAGGGGTTGCTAATTCCCTAGAGGATCGGATGAAAATCCAAAAGGACCTTGACAGATTAGAAGTCTGGGCCAAAGCTAATGGAATGGATTTCAACAGAGGGAAATGTAGGGTGCTACATCTAGGTAGAAAGAATGAATTGCACAGATATAAGATGGGGGACACTTGGCTAGAGAATAGTACCTGTGAAAGGGATTTGGGGGTCTTGGTGGACCACAAATTGAACATGAGCCAGCAGTGTGATGCGGCGGCCAAGAAAGCCAATGCGATTCTTGGTTGCATCAACAGAACCATCGTGTCTAGATCAAGGGAGGTGATAGTGCCACTCTATTCTGCTCTGGTCAGACCCCACCTGGAGTACTGTGTCCAGTTCTGTGCGCCTCAGTTTAAAAAGGATGTTGACAACCTCGAGCGGGTGCAGAGGAGGGTGACTAGGATGGTTGAAGGCCTGGAAGAGATGTCTTATGAAGAAAGGCTTAGGGAACTGGGAATGTTTAGACTATCAAAAAGAAGACTGAGAGGGGATATGATAGCTATGTTTAAATATTTGAAAGGATGTCATATTGAAGAGGGAAAAGGTTTGTTCTCCTTGGCTTCAGAGACTAGGACTCGGGGCAATGGTTTCAAACTACAGGAAAAGAGATTCCATTTGAACATTCGGAGGAACTTCATGACAGTTAGAGCTATTCGGCAGTGGAATATGCTGCCACAGAGGGTGGTAGAGTCTCCTTCTTTGACGGTATTTAAGCAGAGGCTGGATGGCCATCTGTCGGAAATATTGTGAAGGGGTTCCTGCTTGGCAGGGGGTTGGACTCGATGGCCCATGAGGTCTCTTCCAACTCTATAATTCTATGATTCTATGATTCTATGACTGCATGAATCGTGGCAGAGAAGTGATGGACAAGTTGAGGTTCTTATGCCTGGGCTGCATGCCAACCCAGGTGGCTGGCACACGACTAGCAATGCAACCAGCACCTTATTAAGTGCTGGAAATGTATCCCCAAGGTTAATGCAATGGCTTGTAAATCCCCAATAAGATTCTGACTGTTACCCTAAAAAACACCCCTTCCTTGCCCATGTTGGTCCAGACAGAAATTCAGCCACATTCTGGCAAGGCAGGCTTGTGAAGCGTGGTCCAAAAAAGAATAAGAAAAGAAAAACAAAAAGGAAAGAAAGAAAGAAAGAAAGAAAGAAAGAAAGAAAGAAAGAAAGAA
>JAHTLZ010002121.1:0-12164 GCA_023846285.1 Phrynocephalus versicolor
CCCCCCCCCTTGATTAAAGAATTAAATCAAATACAAGTTAAAAGAGAGGATGTTTTAGGTTTAATTGATAAATTGAAGATCACCAGGCCCAGATGCCATCCACCAAAGGGTTATTAAGGAACTGAGAAATGAAATTGAAGATCTCTTAATGGTAATATGCAACTGTGGAAGAATCTTTCTCACTCACAGTGCCTCTGTGGCATCCATTAACAGAAAGCTAGAAATCACGTAGCAAGCTAGGTCAGTTTAACAAAAGCATATTGTACTAAATCAATGCTCAGACACTATGTTTCACTTATCATCAGTTTCTCAGGCTAAGTTCTGCACATGCGTAGTAAGCTCAGTTCTTAGAACAAAGAAATATCTGTATTTGTGTTTTTATGTGACGTATAAGTCTGTAATTGGTTGAGAGATTGTTGCAAAGCTAAATGGGATTTGTAGTCATGTGGTAATTCAATAAAGGCTTGCTGGATGCTGAGGAGAGGGACGGACGGAGAGAAGGACAGAGAGAAAAGGAGAAGCATCCATTTTGCACCAAGAAACACGTGTGGACTCTTTTCTTTATTTTCCAACCCATTAGGGGGGGTTGCTGGTTAAGCTTCCCTGCTGGGTTCCCATCAATACTCAAGCTTATTTCTGGAATAGGCTTCCCAAAGTTTTTTCAATCCTTAAAGCGTTAAGGATTCACAGGAGTTAAGTCCTCCAGTTGGCGAGCAGCTTTTCAAGCCTCACAGATTGGGGCTTCCCACGTGGGGGTTATTCCCACAGAAGAATTTCCCCCAACTATCTCAGAACTTGACTTCCTAAGGGAAGCATGACTACCAGTTAATTTATTTAGATTAGACAGCTGGTCATATTATAGTGGAATTTCCCGTTACCATATGGGATTAAAGCTAAAGGCCCTGAAATGTTGCATTCTTAGCCAAGTTTAATTTAAGACAAAATTGTACAGAGTTTGGATAAATGCAAGATATATATGTTCGCCTATTGCATAATCAACTATCCAACCCATAGCACACAAGGCGTGCTATTGTATCCACAGTTGAGCTGGAGTAAAAATTAAATACAGTGGTACCTTGTATAACAGACAGCTTGTATAACAGAAAATTTGTACAACATAAAAAATTCCGGAGATAGGGGAAATTTGCTTAACATAATTGCCTATGGGGAAAATCCGTACAACATAAAAATGGGATTACTCTGCTTTCAATGCATTCCTATGGGAATTTGTATAAAGGAAAATTTGCTTAACATAATTTCATTTGGAACGAATTAATTCCTTTATACAAGGTACCACTGTATATGGAGCTGATCAATTCTGTCATGGCATAGAACATAATCCAGGCATGAATCCTGAATGTTACAAGGGTTTCTTTGTAATAAAAAGAAGAAGTAAATAAATAATCATTCACCTCGGTGTCCACATTGTCATTGACAAATTCTTAAAAGTCAGAGAATCACATTAAACGTAAATGGCCTCAATGTTCATCCGGGTTTTCTTCCCACAGTTTCTCTTGGTTTCTTTGATGACATCATTATCCCTCCAGAATCACTACAACAGCCTGCCAAGTTGTATCCTCCCACATCACTGGATGCTTTTAAAATGCATAATATAATGACTGTAACCTCTCTTCAGGTGTGGCCTCTATGCTTAAAACAAAACTCTGTTGTCATAGCGTTAACATTAAGGACAAGGCAATCTGCATAATAGCAGCTCCCAATCTGAAGCATAGTTATTTAAAACTAAAACCAATTGTGGCATAGGACAGTGCTTTGGATTGAAGGTCATGGAATTAGATCCAAAAGGTTGGGGAGTAGCAGCCATAGGAACAGAAAATTGTCTGATTTGCTTTGATGTTAAGTTCTTATATGTTTCCAGCATTCCTTCTGGGTGTCTCCTTCCTAGCACCAGTAGCCAAGCGGTAAAATCCCCATCTTCCACACTATAATGCAAGGTATTAGTAAGTACAACTAGCATAGTTTAGTTTGTACTTGATACTCTGAGAAAAGGTTATGTAAGGATGAACATGTAAAGCAAGGCAGCCTAGAATGGAAAGGGGATTTCTTCTCATGAACCTGAATATCTGTGACCTGTTTACCACATTGCCGCCTTAACCCTCTGTGTGCCCAGCGATGAAGCAGAACAAGTCTGGGTTTGGGAGTATGAGACTGAAGAAGGAGCCCATGACCTCTATATGGACAGAGGGGAAGAAATTCGCTTCCGTGTAGTGGATGAAACCTTTGTTGATACATCCCCAACAGGACCTAGCTCTGCACAGCCCTCAACCTCAACTGCCACAGAGGAGATTCAGAAGAAAGAGGCCCCCTATACTCTTGTGGTAACCATTCAATCTTACTGTCCATTTGTACATGATTTTGAAATGAGAATCATAGAGTTGGAAGAGACCTCAAGGACCATCCAGTCCAACCCCCTGCCATGCAGGAACCCCCATCACAGTGCTCCTGACAGATGGCCATCCAGCCTCTGCTTAAAAACCTCCAAAGAAGGGGACTCCACCACCCTCAATGGCAGCTTATTCCCACAGCAGGACAGCTCTAACCATCAGGAAGTTCTTCCTAATTTTTAAATGGAATTTCTTTTCCTGTAGTTTGAAACCATTGCCCCGAGTCCTAGTCTCTGAAGCCATGGAAAACAATCCTGTTCCCTCTTCAATATGACATCCTTTCAAATATTAAAACATAGTTATCATATTTCCCTGCCTTGTTTTTGTAAGGCTAAACATTCCCAGCTCCCTAAGCCATTCCTCGTAAGACATTTCTTCCAGACCTTCGACCATCCTGGTCGCCCTCCTATGGACCCATTCAAGGTTGTCAACATCCTTTTTAAATTAAGGTGCACAGAACTGAACACAGTACTCCAGGTGGGGTGTGACCAGAGCAGAATAGAGTGGTACTATCACTTCCCTTGGTCTAGACCAGTGGTTCTCAACCTGTGGTTCCCCAGATGTTCCCGAACTGCAACTTCCAGAAATCTCTTCCAGCACAGTGTGTGGTGGAGGCTTCTGGGAGTTGCAGTCCAGGAATATCTGGGGACCCACAGGTTGAGAACCACTGGTCTGGGCACTATGCTTCTGTTGATGCAACCAAGAATCGCATTGGCTTTCTTGGCCACTGCATCACACTGCCTTGGTTCAGGAGGGGCTGGCCATCAGGGGACTATCATAGCCCAATACTTGCTGCTTTCTTCAGTGCATAGGTGTTACAATAGAAGGCCAAGCTAAAGTATCCTAGATGATGAATGGATAATCCAAATATTCAAATTCTAATTTGTACTCCTTTTTTCTCTGCAGGGGTCCATCAGTGAGCCTGGACTAGGCCTTCTATCCTGGTGGACAAATAGTTAGCTGAAAGAAGAAATATGGTTCCACAAGATGGCTGTTTTCCATTCAAAAACTCCACTTGGTTCCTCTTCTCTCTCTCTCTTGAACAGCAGTTGCAAAGTGGAAGCTGGGTTTCAATGCTTCTAGTTTACACTTGATCTACTTTAGTCTGGCCTAGACATAGAAAGAGTGGGAATGTTCAGAGAAATTGAAGACCCCTACTCTGGCCACCGAAACAAGTTTTGGATCTTTCTACCCACCAGAACCGACTGCATCAGTTCTGAGAATCTGTTATCTCGAAGAGGAAAACGAAGTGGAAAGCTTTTTGTTTCCCGACAGATAGAAAATGTTCAGAAATACAGAACAGTATCCAATGCTGCCATGTTGTTCAACGTGTAACTTTGGAGGGGAGGAATTACGCAGCCTTTGCCAAGCTCCTCTAGCTGATCTTTAATGCAGTTTTAAGAATATCAGGAACATCTTAGAAGTGCTATTTTAACAGCCTATCTACTTTTCTGCACTATGTTCCATTTGGCTGAGAAACCAAAACTATTGAAAAAAGCCAGAGGATTGACTGACACTTCTGAATCTCTGGCTTAACTAGACCTGCTATGGAAATGAACATCTCAATAACTGCTCCAATTATCTTATGAATAGAGCCTTCTTCCTGTTACAGAATATGAATGCAGATATAGAACCCCCACCACTTGTTTTCTGGTTTATAAAATGGTTCATGGTGATAAATGTAAGACACCGAATATTGGTGAAATTAGCACAAGAGACACAATCACACTACATAGTTTAAACAATCCATAGAGCCTATACGGATTGAGCGAAGGCAATGTTGCTAAGTTAAATGTGGCTAAGTACTGCTAAGCACCTCTATCAAAATATTTGCACCGTTTATATATAATGTCTTTGTTGAGGATAGCCATGGCAGTGTTATTTTCTTTAAAACCTTCATTGTAGTTTTCATGATATTCCATTGCAGTGTGGTTGAGCAGCCAGCTCTGCTTGTGGCAATGATTTCTACTTTGAATTGCTACTGAGCTGAGTGATTTGCAGTGGATTGTTAGTGTATAATAACATTATAAGGATAGCTTTGGGTAAAGGGTGTATAAACTATACAAAATATTGAAATGCCCCCAACATTTCTTCCTTGCATGTTATATTTACATCCTGATTTCTCTCCAGTGAACCTAAGGTAGTTGTTTCTAATTTGCTCCCTTCTGATTTTAACCTCACCACAACCCTGTGAGGTAAGTTTGTGATTGGCATAAAATCATTGGGTTAAGATCAGCAGATGAGTTTCAGGGGCAGAATTTAAAGCCTGGCTTCTGGAGCCGGTGCAACAATAACTATACCACACAGTTTTTCAATAAATTTATTTGGAGATAAGCAGTAAGCTCTAATAAACCTTACATTATGTATAATTCCTTGTATTTCTAGTGTTTTCTGATAGAAAAGATCCATTTACCTGTGGATCTTTTACATGCTGACTAAAGGAAAGAGATCTTGGTGTGTTGGTGGACAGCTCCATGAAGGTATCTCCCCAATGTGTGGCAGCGGTGAAGAAGGCCAATTCCATGCTGGGGTTTATCAAAAAGGGGACTGAAAATAAAACAGCCAACATAATAATGCCATTATACAAAACAATAGTAAGGCCGCACCTGGAGTATTGTGTACAATTCTGGTCACCGCATCTCAAGAAAGACATAGTGGAACTGGAAAAGGTGCAGAAGAGAGTGACTAAAATGATTACTGGGCTGGGGCACCTCCCTTATGAGGAAAGGCTAAAACATTTGGGGCTCTTTAGTCTGGAAAAAAGGCGCCTGAGGGGGGATATGATTGAAACATACAAAATAATGCAGGGCATGAGTCAATTGGATAGAGGGAATCTCTTCTCCCTCTCACAAAATACCAGAACTAGGGGACATCCACTCAAACTGAGGGCTGGGAGAGTAAGAACAGACAAAAGAAAATATTTTTTCACCCAGCGCGTTGTTAGTCTATAGAACTCCCTGCCACGGGATGTGGTGATGGCATCTGGCCTGGATGCCTTCAAAAGGGGATTGGACAGATTCCTGGAGGAAAAGTCCATCACAGGTTACAAACCATGATGAAGATGTGTAATCTCCAGGCTTAAAACCGGAGTACTTCAAGGGCCAGATGCAGGGGAGTGGTATCGGGAGACATATCTAGTCTCATGCGCTCCCAAACGCATCTGGTGGGGCGACTGTGAGATACAGGAAGCTGGACTAGATGGGCCTTTGGCCTGATCCAGCATGGCTCTTCTTATGTTCTTATGTTCTTAGGTTAGTTACAAAGAATTACTGGAATGAATTCAGAAGTAGTGTGCTCTGTTGACGCTATGCCAGGTATTTTGGTTTACATCCAGTTTCTAAAATCTGATTCTGGGGCCAAACTGGCATTGATTCCTTCCATTAAGCAGAGTCTGCATCTGTGAGATCTTGCGCAGACTGGTCCATAAATAGTATTGGTACAATTCTTCATTCAATTCCTTTGGAGTAATTTCTTCAACTAAACGGCTAACTTCTTGGGATACATAACTGGACATATTTGAAAATGCAAAAAATATTGTCAAAATTAAAAAGCCAAAAACCTCTGGAGAGGGCCTGTTAGTAACAGCCAAGGCAATATTTAATCTGAGAGATTCCTAGAATCACTTGTCATACAAATATATACAATCATCAAATAAATAAATACTGTAGATTACGCATTTTAAAAAGCTTGTGAAAATGACATTTTAGATGGTATTAAGAAGAAACTCAGCCTAGGCAAGCTAGATATGTATGCTGGGAGAGCAGCTTACACAAATCCAGTATCAACACAACAAGGCTTTTTATACCCACCCATGCATACACACTGGTCCCAAGCATTCAGCTGTGTACTAAAACTTAAGCCCAATGGCATTGGTTACAACTTTAAATGGTCAGGAATATTTTTGCAAAAATAAGGAAGGTTGCATGTGACTCTTCTCAACAGAAGGACTTCGGTCTTTAGTACTAAGAATTTTTCTTCCCACCACAGGCTCAGGCCGTATTATTTATATCAAGAACACATTGTAACATTTCACTGCAGCACCCTACTTGAATATACTGTATGGATTATAAACTCAACTCTCCAGGCCTTATGTAACTAAAATGACAGTGTACAAGACAAGAAGGGTGGGTTGGATTGGCAAAGAATTCTGCCTGGCGAGGTTCTTTCAAATGGCTCATTTTGCTACAGAACACTGACACAGTTGTGTGTGTGTGTGTGTGTGTGTGTTGTGTCGTTACAGTCGTGACCCACTCTTCGTGACTCCATGTCCATGGAGTTTTCTTGGCAGCAATACTGGAGTGGCTTGCCAGTTGTAGAGTTAGAATAATAATAATAATAAATCCCTGGAAGGAGTGCCTGGTTTGTAAAGAACCCTTCTCCAGTGCAACATTTTGAGCAGAAAATTTTCACTGATGTTATACTTGGGGGGTGGGGAGTCTTCCATATGAAGAGTCATAGGTTCATTTATAAACTAATTTTCCAAGTCTATTTAGATAGTATGGTAACAGGCACACCGAATAGCAAGCTTTATATCTTCCAATCTCCGTTAGAAATCTGATAGCGGATGCCTCCGGCATTCTGCAACTTAATCACAGGGGAATGTTGCACCTCTAACGTCACTGTCGAAGTCCCGTCCATTCCAAAAATCTGTTTCCGGCATAAACATTAGCTTGTCCAACGGCTTCGTCTCGAAAGGCGCTTTTGGTTGGGGCAACCAACGCGGATACTATCCCTGCTCGGTTTACAGGGCCGTCAATCGGAGACGAATCCCCCGAAGCTCCGTGTGTAACAAAATAGATATCCGAGTTGCTGTATTTCCCGTCGTATGGTGGAAATCGTCATCTTGTGTTCGCTTCCCTGTTACGACATGACGTGCCCAAAATATATATATAAATAGCTTGGGAAGGTTTTCAAAGTGCAAAGAAATCTTGCAGTGCCTTCGTACGTCGAAGCGGGAGAAATAAAAAAAGCCTAATTGACGGCGCCGAGATCTTCGGGCACGTTTAGCAAAGAGGCAGGCTCTGGAAGCCGACTGAGACACAGCCGCCTTTCCCCTGCAGCCGACAAGAGTTCGGGTCTCGTAAATCATGTCGCTAAAGGGACCATCTTGGAAAACAACGGGCGACGTCATCGAAAGGCGGCGGCGTCTGCGAGAGTCGCGGAACTGCTGAAGGCTGTCCAAAGGCTTTGCCCGGGTTAGAAGAACGGCCTCGCCTTTGGAAGCCAGCGTTCCTTCTGTGCCCAGAAGGAGAATGATTCTTGGGCAAGGAGGGGGTTCCGTTCCTCCCTGGGGCTTGTACATCACAGGAGTCCACTAACATAAATTAAAAATACTATAAGGCAAACTGGAAATCGCCCGCTCAGCTTGGCTAATAATCCCCAATGCGAGGACCCAGAGGCAGTGGACGCCGGGAACTGCAGTTTTCGCCAGCCTCGTGGAGGGAAACCTTGATTTGTCTCGTGTATCTCGCTTTCTTTCTTTCTTTGGCTCGAGGGCATTTTCTTTAGCCAGGAAAGAAGGTCGATTCACTTAAGTGCAAATAAAGTTGGTGCTGCTGTAGCACTTCAGAAAGAAGAGAGGCAAGGCAAGCTTCATTTGCAGAAGGTGGTCTTATCTATTCTCCAGTCTCCCAGAGTGGTTCAGTTACCCGAATTGGGGTGATTTGCAGGACCTTGCTTGTTAGATGAGCGATCTTAACCTCTCACATGGTGGCTTTGCTTCTTTACAAGGTCCTTCTTGCTGCCTACACTGGAGGGCCATGAAGGTATCCTCAAGAACTACATCTGTGAAGGTCACTTTCAGAACTCAGGGCTGCCCTATGCCCAGGGTTTGAAGAATCTCTACCATTTTTCCATACTAGCCCCTGCCTTGATATTGCTGCTTTGTTCAGTGCAATCACAGTTGGCTGTCCAAAGTTCTTCTGATATAACTTACAATTTGGGCATGGTTTGTGTGGTAGACCACTGGAATTTTCTGATGCTGAAGAAGAAATACTCACAGCTAGAGGCTAAATATGCCTGCTTTAAGGTCCAGAAAATGATGGCTGCTAGCTGCCAAGCAACACCATTCTGCCCACACCACAATGCTTTAGATCAGTAGTTTCCAATCTGGGGGTCGGGACCCCTTTGGGGGGTCGAACGACCATTTCACAGGGGTTGCCATGAGCCAGTGAAGAAAAAGGCACAAATGGCTTGGGTCTGGATGAGGAGGGGGAGGAAGGGGGTGAAGAGTGAGTTACAGCTTGAAGGTTAGAGGGCATATCTGTCAATGGCACCAGAGGCTGCGATTGATTGAGGGTGCCTGTAGAGGGAAGTTCTCTATGGCACCTGCGGCAGTGGCCTCTTCAAAGCAGGGCAAGGGGCCACCACAATATGAGGAACTGTATTAAAGAGCCATGGCATTAGGAAGGTTGAGAATCACTCCTTTAGATGCTAACCCCATTTCTGCCAAAGGAACAAAAGAGAGACAATTAAAGGGTGATAGTACTTCTAATCTCTTACTTATTTGATTTGTATTCTTCCTCCCCAAAACTGGGACTGAAGGCACACACAGTAATTTTTTTAAATACAGTATCAATATTAAAACAAGTACATTCAGAACTGTGCCCATCACAGAGATCACCTGAAGAGAAACGTTCATTTCCTTTCACTCTTTCTCTTCCGGTGTCTGTCTTGCAATTTAATCTGCCTTGCAATTAAACCCAAGCTTACCTTCCACTGACCAGTTATGAAACAACTGAAGTGTAAGACACACAGATTACAAAAACCTTATGCTACGACAACCAGACATCTTTTTCCAGGGGTGGGAGCACCTTTTCTAAGAATTGCGAAGTAACTTTGCTCATACTGTCCTAAACTCCTGTGGAGAAATGTGGGCTATGTATGTGAGAAAGAATGCATTTTCCTATATATATTTACCAGCACATTGCAGCAATTACTTGTTTCTCATTTACTGGTCTAAAATTCAAGAGCATATCTTGACCTGCTCCTGTCTCAGCAATGGTAAAGTGAGTACTTGTCACAGCACTCAAGCAACCAACTTTGGAGGGGGGGGCAGTAGCTTATACAAATACACAAGTTACCACCTGTTCCAGGTTAGGTGTGGAGATTCCCAATACCTCAATAAGTCCACGTTAATCTTCAGCCACACAGTTTGGCTCTGCATTAAAATTCCAAGATTGTTTCTGCTCAAAGCAAATATGTATGACAGTTGATGCTATTTTAATTCAAATTAATATCTGTGTCCCATTTGCTCATATGTGTCCCAGCAGAAGTGCATACCACAAAGAAAGAATAGCTCCTCTAAGTCCAAGGGGGCATCGGCATGGTTAATGAGTGGTGTTAGAGAGGCTTTAAAGCGCAACGAGAGGTCTTTCCGTAAATGGAAATCCTCCCCAAATGAGGAAAATAAAAAGGAACACAAATTCTGGCAAAAAATGTAAAAAGATGATAAGAGAAGCAAAGAAAGACTTTGAGAAATGTATGACTAGCAATATAAAGGGAAATAAAAGCTTCTTTAAATATGTTAGAAATAGTAAACCTGCCAGAGAACCAGTTGGGCCTCTGGATGGTGTGGGAGCAAAAGGGCAGGTAAATTAGGACTTGAAAATTGCAGATAAATTAAATGACTTATTTGCATCTGTCTTCACAACAGAAGACCTCAGGCAGATTCCGCTGCCTGAAGCCCCCCCCCTTGATTAAAGAATTAAATCAAATACAAGTTAAAAGAGAGGATGTTTTAGGTTTAATTGATAAATTGAAGATCACCAGGCCCAGATGCCATCCACCAAAGGGTTATTAAGGAACTGAGAAATGAAATTGAAGATCTCTTAATGGTAATATGCAACTGTGGAAGAATCTTTCTCACTCACAGTGCCTCTGTGGCATCCATTAACAGAAAGCTAGAAATCACGTAGCAAGCTAGGTCAGTTTAACAAAAGCATATTGTACTAAATCAATGCTCAGACACTATGTTTCACTTATCATCAGTTTCTCAGGCTAAGTTCTGCACATGCGTAGTAAGCTCAGTTCTTAGAACAAAGAAATATCTGTATTTGTGTTTTTATGTGACGTATAAGTCTGTAATTGGTTGAGAGATTGTTGCAAAGCTAAATGGGATTTGTAGTCATGTGGTAATTCAATAAAGGCTTGCTGGATGCTGAGGAGAGGGACGGACGGAGAGAAGGACAGAGAGAAAAGGAGAAGCATCCATTTTGCACCAAGAAACACGTGTGGACTCTTTTCTTTATTTTCCAACCCATTAGGGGGGGTTGCTGGTTAAGCTTCCCTGCTGGGTTCCCATCAATACTCAAGCTTATTTCTGGAATAGGCTTCCCAAAGTTTTTTCAATCCTTAAAGCGTTAAGGATTCACAGGAGTTAAGTCCTCCAGTTGGCGAGCAGCTTTTCAAGCCTCACAGATTGGGGCTTCCCACGTGGGGGTTATTCCCACAGAAGAATTTCCCCCAACTATCTCAGAACTTGACTTCCTAAGGGAAGCATGACTACCAGTTAATTTATTTAGATTAGACAGCTGGTCATATTATAGTGGAATTTCCCGTTACCATATGGGATTAAAGCTAAAGGCCCTGAAATGTTGCATTCTTAGCCAAGTTTAATTTAAGACAAAATTGTACAGAGTTTGGATAAATGCAAGATATATATGTTCGCCTATTGCATAATCAACTATCCAACCCATAGCACACAAGGCGTGCTATTGTATCCACAGTTGAGCTGGAGTAAAAATTAAATACAGTGGTACCTTGTATAACAGACAGCTTGTATAACAGAAAATTTGTACAACATAAAAAATTCCGGAGATAGGGGAAATTTGCTTAACATAATTGCCTATGGGGAAAATCCGTACAACATAAAAATGGGATTACTCTGCTTTCAATGCATTCCTATGGGAATTTGTATAAAGGAAAATTTGCTTAACATAATTTCATTTGGAACGAATTAATTCCTTTATACAAGGTACCACTGTATATGGAGCTGATCAATTCTGTCATGGCATAGAACATAATCCAGGCATGAATCCTGAATGTTACAAGGGTTTCTTTGTAATAAAAAGAAGAAGTAAATAAATAATCATTCACCTCGGTGTCCACATTGTCATTGACAAATTCTTAAAAGTCAGAGAATCACATTAAACGTAAATGGCCTCAATGTTCATCCGGGTTTTCTTCCCACAGTTTCTCTTGGTTTCTTTGATGACATCATTATCCCTCCAGAATCACTACAACAGCCTGCCAAGTTGTATCCTCCCACATCACTGGATGCTTTTAAAATGCATAATATAATGACTGTAACCTCTCTTCAGGTGTGGCCTCTATGCTTAAAACAAAACTCTGTTGTCATAGCGTTAACATTAAGGACAAGGCAATCTGCATAATAGCAGCTCCCAATCTGAAGCATAGTTATTTAAAACTAAAACCAATTGTGGCATAGGACAGTGCTTTGGATTGAAGGTCATGGAATTAGATCCAAAAGGTTGGGGAGTAGCAGCCATAGGAACAGAAAATTGTCTGATTTGCTTTGATGTTAAGTTCTTATATGTTTCCAGCATTCCTTCTGGGTGTCTCCTTCCTAGCACCAGTAGCCAAGCGGTAAAATCCCCATCTTCCACACTATAATGCAAGGTATTAGTAAGTACAACTAGCATAGTTTAGTTTGTACTTGATACTCTGAGAAAAGGTTATGTAAGGATGAACATGTAAAGCAAGGCAGCCTAGAATGGAAAGGGGATTTCTTCTCATGAA
>JAHTLZ010002122.1:0-16993 GCA_023846285.1 Phrynocephalus versicolor
ACTTGCAGCCCCTTCTGCGGGCACCCGACATCGCCCCTTCACATCCACCTGAATTCAGGTTAAATTGCTGTATTGGCACTTTGCAAAAAATAAAAAAAAAATAGTGGGTTTTGAATCACTGTTTGGGCACTTGGTCTCTAAAAGGTTTGCCATCATTGCCCTAGATGTACAACTACATATAGGTAGGGCACAAGGTTTTCATAAGAATACTTAAGAATTCATTCTCCCTCATTTCCCATGCCCTACAGTAAGTGCGATGCTCCATTCAAAACATACCTAGGAAGGTGTCTTCTCTAACCACTATCACCCTAGGGAGCAACACACTTCCTAGGTAGTCACAGGCATCTCTCCGGCACCTTCACTCTCAACCTTGCCACCTCTTTCTCAGTGCTACTAGGTTAGGTGTCAACCTCAGGATGGGTTCTCTCCCCCCCCCCTCCCAAAGTATTTGGGGGTTGCTGTTTTAATGGTGCCATGGTTTTGTTTTGTTTTTTGTTTTGTTATAAACTCTGTCTTGTTCTTCTGGCTGGCTGTATCCTGAGAAGATGTGTTATATTCACCTTCCCTAACTGCTGGGTATCTTTCAAGTTACACATAAAAATAAGTAACAAAGAATTTTTTATTCAGGAACCAACAAGAGGATTTTATTTGAGAAATACAGGTGGAAGGAAGAGAAACATACTTTCTCAGATATTTGAGGTAGAGAGTAAATATAGATATATTTTCTTCTATAATATTAATACACTTCCTTATAAACCTCTGTTGAAGACTCAAAATGTTAATTATTCCCACAGACTTCACACTACACACACTCTCAAAGGTTTATTCCTCTCGATCTCCACCTCAAGACAGAGTCTTCAACTGACTCACTAACTGTCACCCTAACTGCCACTTTATTCCCTCACAGTTCAAACACATTGGCCAATCAGCATCCAGCCCTGCACCCAACATTCCATCATCCATCAATCATTCTAGCACCCAGTCTAGACATGCTGACCAACCATGTATCCACACACCCACACACTAGAGATGGGCACAAACCATTGGTTTGGCAGTTCCTGCTGATTTGTCTGTCAATCCAACAGGCGTTGTGCGATTCTGAGCCCCGCCTCCTCCAGTGGGCAGCGCCTGAAGGAGTCAGTTAATAATAGCGATTAATTGACCCTCAAATAGATTCTGAAAAACACTATCTCCTACTGATCTTCACTGCTACGGGTTATCTGTATGTGATATTCTGGCATAGTTCGTAGTAATGTCTGACACGCCACATTTCCACGATGCCGTATTTGCCCTCTCACAAACTTATGATAATATAATAACAGAACTCTTGTAGACATGTGAATGTCCATATTGGAAAAAGCCAACTTTTGTTTCATGATAGAACTAAGTTTCCCTGTTGGAGTGTTTGGTGTGACCTCAGATACAAAAGAACCACTGGAACACAATGGCTTCAAGTAAGAGAGCAGCCCCTTTGAACAGAGAGCGGGCCTCCATAAAGCAGACCTCATCCTACTACACACGTTGGCCCTCCAGATGTTTTGGACCACAACTCCCACAGTCCTTTGTCATTGGCAATACAGGATTGGATTTCTGGGAATTGTGGCCCAAATCATCTGGAGGGCTGAAATTTGGCCAACACTGCTGTAGGTGAACGCCAAGGAATACTTGAGTTCTATTAGTGGTAAGAAAGGACAGTAACTTTGTAGCGTCTGTTCCTTTTGACATGACTTGGGAACGGCATATCAAGAGAACATTTTGAAAATAAGAGAGTTTTTCAGTGGTGACAGTTAATATCTTGGTTTCATCCTAAGACACCCTGTGAGGTTTAGTTTTAGTAGAGGCTTAGATGCAATTCACCCTTGTGCACAGTGCATTACCGGCTTAAGAGCGGGAAGAAAGAAACAGAACTTGGAAATTAGAACAAGCCAACGGAAGCATTGAGAGAAGAATGTTTTCAAAATAATGTTTTATAGTTTAACATTATTTTGAAATGGCATTTTAAACACATCCCTCCTGTTTGATGCAAGAAGTCATTGATTGGGCATAACTTCTTGCTCTGTGTCCAAGCTCCGCAGGAAGGCAGTGGATGTGTACATGGATTCTGTTCTGAGTATTTCTATCGTGCAGGTGACGCTGAAGAAAGCTGATCAGATCCAAAGAAGGATGAGTGAATAGCTGTATTTTCCACAGGTGCGTGGAAGAGGGGCATTTCCAAAACTGCAGCTTTCTCATTTTTGCATAGCAAGTGAGGCCGGCGCTTCAGGTATGCTACAGGCTTCATAGGGGTTTTGACTTTATCTATCAACTCATGGGCTCTGAGTTATCCATGAAGGATCAGGAAAGAGATCTTGGTGTGCTGGTGGACAGCTCCATGAAGGTGTCTACCCAATGTGTGGCAACGGTGAAGAAGGCCAATTTCATGCTAGGGATTATCAAAAAGGGGATTGAAAATAAAACAGCCAACATTATAATGCCATTATACAAAACAATAGTAAGGCCCCACCTGGAGTATTGTGTACAATTCTGGTCACTGCATCTCAAGAAAGACATAGTGGAGCTGGAAAAGGTGCAGAAGAGAGTGGCTAGTATGATTACTGGGCTGGGGCACCTCCCTTATGAGGAAAGGCTAAAACATTTGGGGCTCTTTAGTCTGGGGGGAAAAGGCGCCTGAGGGGGGGATATGATTGACATGTACAAAATAATGCAGGGCATGAGTAAAGTGGATAGAGGGATGCTCCCTCTCACAAAATACCAAAACTAGGGGACATCCACTCAAACAGAGGGTTGAGAGCCTGAGAATGGACAAAAGAAAATATATTTTTACCCAGTGAGTTGTTAGTCTGTGGAACTCACTGCCACAGGATGTGGTGATGGCATTTGGCCTGGATGCCTTCAAAAGGGGATTGGACAGATTCCTGGAGAAAAGTCCATCACAGGTTACAAACCATGATGGAGATGTGTAATCTCCAGGCTTAAAACCGGAGTACTTCAAGGACTAGATGCAGGGGAGTGGTATCAGGAGACAGAGATCTAGTCACGTGTACCCCCAGAGGCATTTGGTGGGGCCACTGTGAGATACAGGAAGCTGGACTAGATGGGCCTTTGGCCTGATCCAGCATGGCTCTTACTATGTTCTTATGTTACGGCATCCTGGGATATGTAGTTTACTGGGTTACTTAGAACTCCCTGCTGTACTTCCAGGAAGTCTTAAATCCTATGCCAACCTACAACACCCGTCTCCCAGATTTCCTAGGGTGGAGTTGTGTCGGTTGAAATGCTATGAAACTACTACAGCTATGCAGTACAGATACTCTACGTTCAAGCCATGGATGAGTTGTTCCAGAACATGACACAAAAGTTGGACATTGAAATCCAAGTCTTGCAGATGCCCTATAAAGTCAGGAGGGAAGCAAAATTCACACAGTACAGTGGACCCTTGTATAACAAACAGCTTGTATAACATAAAATTTGTACAACATAAAAAATTCCGTAGATAGGGGAAATTTGCTTAACATAATCGCCTATGGGGAGAATCCGTACAGCATAAAAATGGGATTAAGCATTCCTATGGGAATTTGTATAAAGGAAAATTTACTTAACATAATTTCATTTGGAACGAATTAATTCCTTTATACAAGGTATTACTGTAATACAGGGGAGCCTTCCTCCTGTCATTCCCTGGTGTTTCTCTCAAGGGTCGGTCTCCAACTCTTTATCCTCATGTAGAAAAACGACTGGTGAGGAGCAACAGAGAGGAGATCTGTGGTTAGAAGGTGGGTTAAGCTGTACTTTCTTGTATTCACTTTGGTAATGATGATGGCGCTTTACTATCCTCCCTCTCTTGTTTGATGAAAGCAAAATTTTCGTGTTAGATGAAATATTGCTTTCAAAAGTGAGATGCACCCTGGCCAGTCAGGGTGTCCAACTATAGGGGAAGGAAGAGATGAGTAACAGTTAGTAGTACTAAAGAAGCCTCACAGCACTGGGGTTAAACTGCAATACTGCAGCCAGAACTCTGCTCATGACCAGAGGTTCAATCCCAGGCAGCTGGCTCAAGGTTCCCTCAGCTTTCCATCCTTCTGAAGTCTGTAAACCGAGTGCCTCGCTGGCTGCAGGAGGTGGGGGGGAATACGTAGCCTGCACAAGGTTTAATTGTAAACCGCCCAGAGAGTGCATTAAGCACTATGGTGTGGTATATGTGCAGCACACTTTTTAAAATGGGAAAACTTGGATTTCTGCACGCCTCAGGATACAACCCCGTGCCCCCTTTCTCACTCTTTCTCTGGCTTTTTACAGAGAGAGAAAGAATTGTTCTGTGGTTTGTTTGTTTATTTGTTTATTTAAAATATTTTAATCCTGCTTTTCTCCTTCAAAAGGCCCCATCTGGCAGTGGAGCCAGAGGTTGGGAGTTTAATTCTCCAACTTACGCTACCTTCTGGACAGGAGCTGGACTCCACCATCCCTTCCAGCTTTTCAGTTTTAAGCTGCTGCTGCTGCTGATGATGATAAACTCATTCGTGTTGTTGGCATTGGGGAGGGCTCTGGCTGGGATCTGATGATCCAGAGGAGTTTTGAAAGGGAGGGGACTTAAAATTTATCAGTTACAATTTTAGTTCCAAGATACTACCCCGTGAAGTAGTTACTGTGTGTGTGTGTGTGTGTGTGTTTAAAAGCAACTCTTTGTGCCTCAATTGAAAAAGGATGTTGACAACCTCGAGCGGGTGCAGAGGAGGGCGACCAGGATGGTTGAAAGTCTGGAAGAAATGTCTTATGAGGAATGGCTTAGGGAACTGGGAATGTTTAGCCTTTCAAAGAGAAGGCTGAGGGGGGGGGATATGATAGGTATGTTTAAATAAAGGATGCCATATTGAAGAGGGAACAGGTTTGTTTTGCATGGCTTCAGAGACTAGGACTCGGGGCAATGGTTTCAAACTGCAGGAAAAGAGATTCCATTTGAACATTAGGAAGAACTTCATGACAGTTAGAACTGTTCGGCAGTGGAATATGCTGCCACAAAGGAGGGTGGTGGAGTCTCCTTCTGTGGAGGTTTTTAAGCAGAGGCTGGATGGGCATCTGTCGGAAATATTGTGATGGGGTTCCTGTATGGCAGGGGGTTGGACTAGATGGCCCTTGAGGTCTCTTCCAACTCTATGATTCTATGATTCTTTATTCTGCCATGAGAGAAGGGATCTCAAAGATTTGTGCTTCACAGCACCATGAAGCATAACACAACCCATTTAGCGACTTATGCCCCAAAAGTGTCTCTCATCATATCACAGTTAAAGTGTAATGTAGTTATATCCTCACAAATTAGGGTGAAAAGGAATTAATTACAGAAAATTATTTGTCCCTCTAGTGTCTCATGATCACCATTTCCTTTCTTCCTGTCCTTGGGTTCTTTGTTTCCTGCATGAGGAAATAAACCCAGCCTGTTCCTCCTCACTTTATACACCCCTTCTAGAAAATTCCCGCCATCTCTCTCCACTCTCCACCAAGTGAAAGGGTGAAGCGAGTGATCTTTCATGCCACAAATACCCCATAAATACCCTGGATCAATTGCCACGAGAGGCCATCAGTGTTGTTGATACCTTTAACACAGCTGTTGGCACCAAGGGCAATGCGGAGTTGGTATCCTAGAGCAGTGAGGGCGGACTTTTTAGAGACCGAGTGCCCAAACTGCGATTCAAAACCCACTAATTTTTTGCAAAGTGCCAATAAAACCATTTAACCTGAATACAGGTGGCTGTGAAGGGGCGATGTCGGGTGCCCACAGAAAGGGCTCTGAGTGCCACCTTTGGCACCCATGCCATAGGTTCGCCAATACTGTCCTAGAGGCTGTCTGCCACAGGATATCAGTTGTTGGCTTTTTGTGTCTGCAAAATAAAATAAAATAAAGAAAATACACCACACACGCAAAAAGAGGACAAAGCAGGACACGTCGTTTTCATAAAGAACAGCCAGTCTAATTCAAATGTGCGGATTCAAATTTAGAAATAACTAGCATGATTTAAATAGAATGCAATACATCTCGCCTTAATGAGGAACACCATAACCTGCAACAGCGGATGCCCCTGGCAGTTTGCTGGGGAGGGACACGAAAGCAATGAATGAGGAGGGGAGCCAGAGGTGACAGGTGGGTGGGTGTCCACCACACAAGCTAGCACATTGGTGCATAAACGCCTCCACGCAGACAGAGATTTTGCTGCCTTCCCTCCTATTAACTCAGAACCGGAACATATGCCTCATCCCAAAATAGAAATATTCCCACCTGCTGAAGTGTCCTCCTACATCTGGTTTCAACACTGGGTACTCGGCATCTGTTCGTCGTCTTGTTTTCTTTCTCTGCCTCCTGTCACAAGGAGAGCATGGTGAGGCCTGGAGTCCAGCAGGGAGGGAACACAGGGAAGGCCCTGGCTCAGTTTGTTGCCTCAGGGCTGTTGGAGAGCGACCTGAGCTGAGCTGGGATGCCCCACGGAGGCCAGCTTACATTGCATCCCTTCCCAGCCTCAGTTCTATATCCAGGGCATGTCCAAACCCTTTATCTAGAAGCCAGGGTTTTTTATTTTTCAATTGGAGTGGCGTAGAGTAGCCTTTTGAACAGAGAAATGTCCTGTGACCAGAGCCCCCCTCCACCACCAAGGTGGTTTGTTACCCAAAGTCAGGGTCTCGATGGTGCCTTTCCCCAGTGTGGACTAAGGCTTCCGAAAACTGTCGGCTGCAAAGATGGGCAGCTCGGCAGTTCGAATCCCGGGTGCCATGCCGCGGAGCAAGCTCCCGCTAATAACCCCAGCTCCTGCCAACCTAGCAGTTCAAAAGCATATAAATGCAAGCAGATAAATAGGTACCGCCGTAAAAAAGTGGGAAGGTAAAACAGTGTTTCCTTGCAGCCATGCCAGTCACACGGCCATGGACTTGCACAACATTGGCTCTTCGGCTTGAATACGGAGATGAGCACCGCCCCTAAAGTCAGACACGACTAGCATGCATGTGCGGGTGGAACATTTACTTTTTAATACAAAACTCAGGTGGGCAGACAGATCCTGTTGCGGAGTTTTGGATTTCTGCTAAAATTCTTTTTTGCTACACAGTGAAAGTATAGAGGCTCAAACAGGAGAATAGCTATAAGTTCCCCAGATAGCTCACCCCTTTTTCATTTACTGCCAACTTAAATGACTGATTTGGAGACATATGTGGGAGAAGGAATAAAACACATTTCTTTTCTTATTGTTGCTTGAAATTTCAGACTTGAGTATCCTGCTTTCCTTGCTGCACTCATACACAGCAACGAACTAATCAACAGCAAGCAAACAGCTGCCTCAGACTAAATAATGGGAGGAGCCGCTAGCAAAGGGCAGGACCCTTTTTGACTTAAAAGGCTGGAAGGAACTATTGGTTAGTGCTGGATAAATTGACAATTGCGCCAGCCTAGAAAAGTCTGTTCTGGTCACGCAAAATACAGTAGCAGATTTGTTGGGCTTCCTTCAACAAAGAGATAGCATAACTTACTGTGTCTGAAGGGAGGTTTTGTCTTGAGCTTCATGGAGCATGGTTAAACTATAGTAGTGCAGTCAGGACTCTGCTCGTAACTTGAGTTTTATCCTGATAAGCTCAGGTAGGTGGCTTAAGGTTGACCCATCCTTTCATTCTTCGGAGGTCAGTAAATTCTTGAATACACAGCTTTCTGGGGAAGTGGGGGGGATGTGTAGCCTTCTGAATTAAATTGTCTTAACCAGCACACTTTGCTTTTCCAAGGAAGGAAAATGGTCAGGTGACACCAGCTACCTGAGGTAGTTGTCCCACTTTGCCTAAGGTTAGAGCCAACCAGTCTTCTGTAAAGAAGTACAAGTACTACAGGCACATCCTTCCTGCCCTTCCGGCAAAGATCTTGGTGAGATCTATTTACCTACTGTGTGAAACAAAACAGGAGTAAAGCTAAAAGTTACTGCTTATTATTTACACAAGATCCATTCATGAGTAGACCCTGCGCATCCATGAGCGTGTGTGAATGGCAAAACCACTCCTTAAATGTCTCACTTATGTTGAAAGTCCAACTAGGGTCACTATTAAGTCAGTTCCCACTTGATAGTATATAAGAGGAATAACATGGACAGTGGTACCTCTACATAAGAGTGGCTCTACTTAAGAGCAATTCACCTTAAGAGTGGAAAACCTTTGGCGTCTTAACTGCCGCCTTACAAATTTTAGATGCGGTCTGCTCTACTTGCAACTTTTAGAAATATTTTTTTTATTTTTTATTTTTATTTTTTAGACACAGTACCTCTACTTAAGAGTTGTTCGACTTATGAGCATGCATTTGGCATGGATTACATTTGTAAATAGAGGTACAGTACCACTGTACTGTACTTGCTTACTTGCAGATTATTTTGGTGCTTGTCCCACTGTCCCAAGAACAGACAGCTTAAATCAATGCCGAGACACACACGGCAACCCTCCAGGATTTGTAACACTACTGCTTGTAGCTGGTTTTTTTGTTTCTTTCATTGATTGATTTTCTCTTTGCGTTCCAGTAGAATTAAGCCAGTGAGTACTGCTTACGCTGCAAGCTTTCAATTTAGTGCAAAAACTACAGAAACAAACAAACAAACAAAAACAAATCTCTGTTGCAGATCATTTCAAAAAAGTTTTCCCAAAAAGTTTTAAAGAGGCTTTTTTTTGTGTTTTGGGGGGGAAGGAAGCTGATTTCCTAAATTGACAAGTGGTTGATCCCCATGTCAAGAGCCAAGGGCGAAAGCTTTCGCTATTAGTCCTAATCTATGATGGAAGTGGTAATACAGTATGGAAGACTGTTTTGACCACATTTCTTCCAATTTCTTGAAATGCTTTTGGACCATTCTTTTAAAACATGCTGATTGATGTTTGATTGTAGAAGACCTGGGTTTAAACACAAGGATCTACCACTGTCGCATACAGTTTGGCTGTCACAGGGATTATTCTTTCAAAAGATACCATCTTTGAAAGGGAGCGCTTTGAGATAACAGCTTCTGCATCATGATTTTGCCAACAAATCCTTGTTCAAGCTTATCTTGAACTAAACCTGGAAAGTGGATTTTAAGTGCAAACACATTGATAATTTTATCTACTGAAAGTCTGCAGTAGCGTGAAAAGGGAATATTGACAGATTAATCTGGTGTCCACCGCTGTATTTCAGAACTTTTAACAATGAAAGGAAGGACTCTTTCTAACTAGAATAGGGTGCCAGGGAAATGTGAGGGTCCACTGAAGTATACTACAATATGAATTACAGTACATTAAATTTGCCAGGATGAACTGCCGCTTAAGTACCACTGAAATTGGCATATGTCTACATAAAATATGCATAGACTAACTACAGTAATATGTAAAGAAACTCATTCAGTAATATATTAGAATAAATTTAAGAACTTGGATACAGAACTATGCAGTAGTAGGAAGACTGTAACCAGGTGGCTGGTATTCCTGCAGCAGTTTGGGGTCTAGGTGCTATCTGCAGAGGGATGACTTCAAGGACCTTGCTTCCCTTGATGATGATGATGATGATGATGATGATGATGATGATGATGACGACGACGACGACGACGACGACGACGACGACGACGACAATGACAATGATGATGTCATCTCAGATTTCCACAAAGTTCTGACTTATAGCAGCCCTTTTCAGGGCCTTCCAGGTAGCAAGTACAGTAGGACCCCGGTATCTGCTGGGTATTGGTTCCAGGCCTTCCGGTGGATAATAAAAACTGTGGATAAGAGAGAACACCCCCAAATCTCCAAAACTGCTGTTTTGTGACAGTAGCTTGCTTTGTGGCTGCTGAATTTTTTAATTTTTTCCTCTGACACCTGTGGATTACTGAATCAGTGGATAATGAATCAGTGGATACAGAGGTCATACTGTACTCCAAAATGGTTTACCATTCCCTTCTTCTTGGGGCATCCTGGGACTATCCAGCTTGCCCAAAGCCACACAGGTGGGCTCTTCTAGGAAGCACAATGGAGAATCGAACTCCCAACCGCTGGCTCTGCAGCCAATCAAACCATTCAGATATCCAGCCAGCTCTCCTTTCTTATGGACCCCCTTTTAAACACCTCTCAAACTCTCTTGGACCAGCCAGCCCGTTATTAGAGGATGATTGCAGAATGAGAAGTGTAATACGTGAAGTATGACATACAGTCACTCTACAGGTGCGTAGCGACGGTCTCTGAAGCACTATGAAATTTCTAATCTGTGCGAAGTGATCTAGGGGAGAAGATAGGTGTCTAGATGTTTTGGATTTCCACTACCATAATCTTTCACTTGTTATCCATGCTGGTGGTAGCTGATGAGAACTGAGGTCCGACATATCTAAAGATCTTCCTTCTGCCCACCCTGATGTCAAATCTGCACACTTGCTTGATTCCACAGCCCACCCGTTCCTTCATCCTTTGCAAAAATCTTAGAAGACTTTAGGTGGTTCATTGAACTGACTCATGTGTGAAGAGTGGACCACAATCTGCTTCCTGACCACTCATGCTTTGGGTTATATTTGGCTTTTGCGGATAACTCCAGGCTCTTCTTCCTCCCTTGCCAAATGATGCAAAGCAGGAATAGACAACCTTCATAATTCTGCAGGGAGAGCATCACTTTTGTACACCACCCAGAGTGACTGTTGGTCAGATGGTGCAGTATAAAAATCAAATACCACCCCCCCCCTTTTCTGGCATTCCCATGGGCTGTGCCAGGTTTGGTGATGAGAACCAAACATAAACGATAATCCTGATGATAATAAATGCTAAAAATCAGACCTGAACATTTGACTAGAAGCAGGAAAAATTTATGCTGGTCTTTTCTCAACAATGTGGGTCTCAGTGGTGGCTGGGCATACTAAGCATGGCCTCGGGAGGATACACATGGCCCACCCTTCACCCGCATCTACTATCCAGGGCAAAGAATAGTCAAAAGGACAAGCCAGTCATTCAGGAGACAGCTGCTTCAGAGGACATTTCTGAGTAGGAGGAACAGCTGTTGCCCTTCAGTCATTTACCTCTCAGCTTCTAGCCATCCCCCTTCTGCTGAAGGACAGATCTAGGTGTGCTACACACATTGCTCTCTGTGTTCTAGACCACTGGATCCCAAGATGTTCTTGGACTACAACTCCCAGAAATCCTGGCCAGCGTAGCTAGTTGCGAAGGCTTCTGGGAATCTTAGTCCAATAATTTCTGGGGACCAGAGGTTGGGAACCACTCTTCTGTGTTGTCTTACTCTTATTGCAAGCAGCGAAGAGGGCATCCCACAGGGTAGCAGTCCAACTGGCTTCCGTAGGTGAAGGAGAAATGGGGAGTCCCACCCTTCCTTCCCCTTAACCGCCAGAATGTCTCGGTCCAGGTCAGTCATTAAAACTATCAGAGCACAGCTAGTTGATTGAGGAGGGAAATGGCTCTTTGAGTCTGGAAATATTATGCAAGAGATGAATATTCCTTAGGAGAAACAAGGAAGAAGCTGCCTGATTTAGATCTTTCAGTGGGTGAGGTGGTAAGAGTCATCAGAAAATCCTCCAGTAATTGGTCAAGAGTCAACTACCTAATCCTTGTTCGATCCATCCCTTATGACTTGGGCATTGCCTGGAAAAAAAGGGGTGGTGTATCTGTGAATAAATAGAATTTCTGGAGAATTAACAAGATTTGGAATTGTCTGGAAGCAAAATCTTATAATAAGATATCCAGATGAGTTTGGAAAGTTTATCACTGATTGTCTGGTTTCATTCTTGGATTAACCCTTTACAGGGATGATGTCAGCTATGACAGTTCATAGAATCTGTTCTTTATCTGAGAGGTCTATAAATTTCTGTAGCACTCCTGGGGGCATCAAATGTCCTTATCAGGTTCTGACATACTGTTGATTTACATGAAACAGAGCCTAAGGCTTGGTTGCAATGCTTGATGATGGACCTTTAAGTCCAGTCAGGGGAGATTTGAGGCTCCTGAGAGTTGCTTTATATTTTTCTAAATTCTAATCTTCACTAGATAGTGTCTGATATTTATCAGGCACCATCTAGTGAACATTGGAATGGTGTCTGATACATTAGAATGGTGTCTTTGGATCTGTGTCTACAGATTCAAAGCATTTTGCACTCAGGAGCTGAACAATATTCCCAGTCCTCCTGTGTGATAGTGCTTTATTGTTTTACTACCAACTTTCTATTGTTTCAGCAGTGTTATTTTACAGACATAATCGGTGGCTTCTGCTGCTGAACAATTAGCAACAATAAATGCTTGCAAGTCACCTGGAGAAGCACCAATAAGTCGAGGGTCAAGCTAGACATTAAACAGAAGCATGCTGCTCCTTTCATTAATTGCTTTTTCCTCCCAACAATGGGATTTCCTCAGAAAGAGGTCCATCAGCTATTAGACCTGCCAACAGTTAAGTCTATTTTCTAATGACCATTGGAAACAAAGCAGAGTAAATGCAAGATATGTCAGAGGGAAATTCTGTGCATTGACCAATATCTGAGGGAGGCCCACTTTGAAAAACGCTCAAAGTCATAGAATCATAGAGTTGGAAGAGATCTCAGGGGACATCCAGTGCCATGCAGGAACCCCCATTACAGTACTTCTAACAGATGGCCATCCAGCCTCTGCTTAAAAACCTCCAAAGAAGGAAACTCCACCACCCTCCGTGGCAGCATATTCCACTGCCGGACAGCTCTAACCATCAGGAAGTTCTTCCTAATGTTCAAATGGAATCTCTTGTCCTGTAGTTTGAAACGATTGCTCCGAGTCCTAGTCTCTGAAGCCATGGAAAACAAACCTGTCCCCTCTTCTATATGACATCCTTTCAAATATTTAAACATGTCTATCATATCCCCTCTCAACTGTCTCTTTGTAAAACTAAACATTCCCAGCTCTCTAAGCCACTCCTCATAAGACATCGCTTCCAGACCCTCAGTCATCTGGGTTGCCCTCCTCTGGACCGGTTCAAGGTTGTCAACATCCTTTTTGAATTGAGGTGCGCAGTACTAGACACAGTACTCCAGGTGGGGGTCTGACTAGTGGTTTTCCCCACTTCGGCTTTCAGCGTCACACATCCCTGCTTTTAAGTGACTGACGCTTGGCTTTGTGTTTCTTTAAATCTCTTTCTTTTTCATAGCAATGTGTATTTATCAGTGTATTTGAGAGAGGGGAAGGGGAGGGAGGGATGTAGGCCAATTCACTGTCTCATGAACACTTTCCTTCTGGCACCATGATTTCTCCTTATTTCCCATCCGCCCAGTCGCCCACCCAAGTTACAAAAATTAGTTCAAAAATGCAGTGGGCTTTTCTTCGGGTTTTAATGGCATCTCAGTGTACGCAGATAAGCTGCTGGAGCTTTCAAGACGCTAATTAAAATAAATTCTGTTAATGTTGTCATCTCAAGCTCCTATTCTAAATGCTGTGTTACAGGGGCCAGCAAGACACTCTCTGATCTGGCTATTTTTTTTACAAGTGGCTTCATGCAGAAGACAAAATGCAGGAAGTTCACAGACTGACCATGCTTTTACAATCACTATGGAATCTGAATATTCACATCATACAACCCTTTGAGAGTCAATATGAAGAACTGGATAACGTAATGGAGTAGGATCCAGACCTGGCATGGAATTCCTAGTCAGTCGTGGAAACTAATTAGGGTGGGTATTTATGATTTATTTATTTATTTATTTATTGGATTTTTATCCCGCCCATCTTCCAAAGCGGAACTCTGGGTGGCTTCCAAATAGCTGAACGAGTCAGCGGGCAATACAATGTAAAACAAACCAAACTGAACAATAATACAATAAACAACAACAACAAAAACAGCATTTAAAACAACTGGGGCATCTTGGCATCTTGAGTAATAGTCACAGCTCAGCAGCAGTAATTGTTTACAGACATGTAGATGGCAGGGGGAAAAGAAAAAAGAAAAAAAAAGAAAAAAGAAAAAGAAAAGCAAAAGCCATAAAGTTGCACCGCCATAAGCCTCACTAAAGAGAAAGGTACTAGCAGTAAAATTCCTTTTTAAATATCTTACTAATCTTGAAAACTCAGGGTGCTGGAAACCAACTCCATGAAGAAATACTGGAAGACCTGGGCATGTTTATCCTTGAAAAAAGAAATTTGAGGGGAGATAGGGTCGCACTTGTCAAATACAGTGCTACCTTGAATAAAGGAATTAATTTGTTCCAAATGAAATTCTGTTAAGCAAAATTTCCTTTGTACAAATTTCCCATAAGAATGCATTGAAAATGGGTTCATCCCTAATCACGACCGTTTTTCTGTTGTACAGATTTTCCCCATAGGCGATTCTGTTAAGCGATTTCCCCCTATCTTCGGAATTTTTTTTTCCTTTAAGCGGATTTTCTGTTAAACAAACTGCTTGTTCTACTGTATTGTACTTGAAAAGCAGTCCTACAGAGAAGGGACAGTGTCCGTTCTCAATCATCCCCAAGTGCGGGGCACATAACAGCATGCTCAACTTACAGGAGCCAAGGTTTCTGACGAATATCAGCTAAAACTTCCTGCCTAGTAGAGGAGTACAACAATGGAGCCGATGCCCTCAGGAGGCCGCTCGTGCTCCAGTGATGGAGACATTCCGGAGAAGATTGGACACCCACCTGTCCGATCTGCTTTGACTTGGGTTCCTGTCTTGCCGGGGGGGGGAGGGTTGGACTCTGTGGCCTTACAGCCCCTTCCAGCTCCATTAGTTTAGGATTCCATTAGGGGTGCCATAATTTGGATGCATCTTAGCAGCATATGGCAGCAACACAACTCCAGGGACGTATCTGGTGTGTGTGTGCGTGTGTGCAGAAAGGTACATTGCCCCGGGTGCAGCAATCTGGGGGCACCTGGAGGGGGAGCAGCAGGAGGAAGCCATACACCCTCCCGCTGCCCAGCAGTCCTTTCCCCGAAGGCTTTGTGACGGCACCCCTTCCACCGTTGTGCACCAGGCGAGCGGCAAAGCAGGCAGGAAGGCAGGTAGGAGCATGGTGGCTGTGGAGCCCTCCTCCTCCTCCTCCTCCTCCTCCCTTCCCTCGCCTTGGTGGGAGATGTGTAAGTGCATGCAGCCACCCCCCACCGGCGGGGGTCCCCCCCCCCCCCCCCGTTGCTGGGTGGGTGCAATGTGTGTGTGTGTGTGGGGGGGAAGAAGTGCACAAAAATGAACTTTGTCCCCAGGCGCTCCAAATCCTGGCTATGCCTCTGCACAACTCTCTTGGCACGGCATCCTGTGTGCATGCCTCTCCTGTCCCTCCCTGGTCCCACAGAGCCTCGTGACACAGTGGTGAAACTGCTGTACTGCACCTGTAACTGTGCTCACACAATGCCAGGGAGCAGGCTCAAGGTTCACTCAGCGTTCCATCCTTCCAAGGTTGGTAAAATGAGTGCCCAGCTTGCTGGGAAGCAGGACAAAAGTGGAGCCTGCATCATCACTTCTCAACTGACCAAGAGAATGTTTTAAGTGCTGTGCGGCAGTAGATAAGCAGCATGCTTTGCTGGTTGTTGTTGTTTTTGTTTTTGTTTGCTTTGTCCCCAATATTATGTAGGTCAGAGAAAATATTCTAGCTTACACAACCTTCCTCTGAATTACCCTTTTCCTTTGCTGTGTATTTTGTTAATAAAGTGGCCGTTCAAGAGGCGATTTCTCTGCCTACACTCCAAAGAGGCACAGTCTCAGAATAGCTGTTCTACGCCATCGCATCCTGCCTGGATGTAACTAAAGCCATCTGGCTGTCTGGTTCTGGGAAGGGCGGACCGTGGTCTGATTGAGGAAGGCAATACTTATTCTGAATTGACTCGGAGACGGCAATCTTCCATATCTTTTTTTATAGTGTTCTAACACATTCCATTAAAACCAATGGGCCCCATTTGGGAATAAATGCAGTTAGAATCTACGTGCGATCGCCCATCTTCTCTACCTTTCCTGCTTTAGATTACATTTGTTGATTTGTTTGTTTGGGGCATAATTTCCTGGCAGAGGGACCATGGGGAGTTTCCTCAGACTCACCTTCCGCTGCCCTTGTTTTGCTACACGTAATATGCTATTATCTGTCTGAATCCTCCTGGAACTGCTTTGTGTGTGTGTGGGTGGGGGTGCGCGCATGCATCACGCACAGGATGCTTAAATGGCAAGCATTACATTCACTGCTATAAGAATGGGACATGTTTCTGACTGTCGAGTCGCATTCTTCCGTGCTGCAGCATTTGCATGTGCAAAGTGCCACATGACACGAGACGCCTCCCTGGCACATTGAGCTAATTTAATCTTTGATTACTTCTCTGCTAGAGGCAACGGATGCCCACTGGGTTCTCATCTCCACACTCCATTGGACTGCAAAGTCTCTTATTGGCCATGGCCCCCTCCTCTGGGCCAGCAGAAACATCTGGTCTGGAATGGTCACAGCCTGTCGATGACAGGTGTGGGCAGCCCTCAGGGTTTTCAGAGCCAGAAAGGGGTTTTAATTTTATTGGACTACAACAACCAGAACCCACCCAGTCCATAATGGCTGGGGATTCTGTGACTTGTAATCCACGAAAGTAAAATTCCCATTCTCTGCTTCAGATAGAGTTGGGCTCCAACGTCATCCCCAGCCAGTACACAGCGATTGCAGTCAAAGAATCAAAGGAAAGATTTGTGTTAAACCAGAAGATCTGCTCTTCCCTCTGTGTCGCTCTTCCGTGTTGCAAGTCTGAATATGCTTGTATAGACTAACACAGCCAAATCTTCCAAAACTGCACAGGAAATTCCCTTTTTTGAACTGCAATGCCCGGAATTCTCTATGTTTCAGATAACGTCGTGTTTTGGATAACAACTAACCTCGGAGAACGAATTAAAGTCGTTCTCCGAGGTACCACTGTATATGTTTTCAATAGCTTCTTGGTTATGGAGAACCATATTTTCCAGAGGCGTAGCTAGATTTTGGAGTGCCTGGGGACAATATCAGTTTTTGCACCCTCCCCCCCGAACCATGTCTCACCCACCCAGCATGGCCCCTGCACTCTTGCT
>JAHTLZ010002127.1:0-24378 GCA_023846285.1 Phrynocephalus versicolor
GTCTTTCTTCTAAAGACAATGTATATTGAAAGCCATTATACTGCAGATCTTATTTACTGGAATGAGCAGAATATCTTTCTGCCACTCCCCATACTTCAAGAATCATTTGAGGGTTCCTGTTAGTTTTCTGCTCATGATGGTCTCAGTGAGGTAGCAATGGGTGGGGAAACTGTTCCTTGATAACAGAGCCTTTTAACCACAATTGGTCTGGAGACCAGAAATTAATTAATTATATGGTTGGTTGGAAAGTCATTTTCCTCTGTCACTTTCTTAAAAACATTTTCAGCTAAACCAAGAAACTCTGTTTTGTGGGTCAAGGGTTGGAAATGTATGCTCACACCATGGATTGTCTCTCCATTCTCTCCTTTGTGATTAGAATACAGGTCTGTTATCAGCATGAACTCCGGCCTTCATCTTTTTAAGTCACATTTTGGGATGGAGATTATTTGAGGTTGTGTACTTTTCACTCCAGTTATAGTGAGTAGGTCTCCAAGTTCTAAGAATTCAAAATCATCAGTCAGCAGAACTGGATCAAATGCTAGGAGTACATTGATCTTCTATGATCTTGGTAAATTTCTGCCAGATCTAGTTTGCTGCCTTTTGTTTCATTTTGGCTATATGAACAGCAGCCTGCAAGGTGTGGTGGGTAATAGTGGAAGTGTAATAGATTTCTTTGCAGCCGTAAAGTGATAGTACATTCTGGATCATGGGGAGGAGGAACTCTTGGGAATTATTTATTTTATCTAAGGTATTATATTCTCCCAAGGCATGCAGAGTTTACAGTATTAAAAGAAAAAAGATGAAAGGTAAATAATTTCTTAGAATAATATAAAACATTAAACAAGCATAATTATAAACTCACAAGTAAGTGCAATATAAAAAACAAGTGCAGAATAAAACAATATCTTTAAAATAGCTTTGTTAAATAGTGATTTAAAGGACAGTCTTCCAGAAGAGAAAGGTATTTGCTTGTGGAACCATGGCAAAAATGAGGCCAGTCTGGCCTCTTGTGGGAGGGAGTTCCATATACTGGGAGAAGCAACAGAGAAGGCCCTCTCCTGTGTCCCCTCCAGGTGTGCATGTGTGAGTGTGCAAGGTTCAGACAAGCCCTCTCCCTCATAAAGTATTTATTTCTTGAATAGATCTAGGGAGATGGGTTGTTTTAACCACATGATTTCTTATGTGTAGCCTGCACACTGTAATTAAAATTGTAAACCGCCCAGAGACCACTTGTAGTGGTATGGGGCGGTATATAAGCAGAACACTTTGCTTTGCTTTTTGCTTTATAACCACATGATTTCAACCAACACTGTCTCTTTGACATCAATAATAGCTGAACTCAAGTTCTCCCCAACTGCGTTCCATGTGTTTTGCTTAACATATCCTTAACTCGAGGCTTGATCTTTTAACAAACTAACATTTAATAACAACATATCATCTAGGATAATGGCAGAAAAAAACATTTGGACCTTCAAGTGTGTTTACTTGTGGGAAGCCCATCCCATGTTTTGTTCCTACACTCTCCTGATACAGGGTGGAAACTTGGTCTTCCAAGGATTAGTTCCAGGAGAAATCATTTTCTATTCTCCCTATTATTTGCCTATTGGGCAAACCACTCCCTCTGTTTTCTCCTCACCCGACAGTCTTCAATCTCTCTCCAATATGGAGGCTTTCTCACCGGTTTCTTTCTCCAGTGTTGTGCAGATCTTTCACAGTGAGCTACAGTGTGGTTGCATTCTCCTTCTGCATGCCAGCCTGTAATAGGCCTTTGACCACCCGAAGGAACTCCATTGGACAACTCTGCAAATGTAATGGTGACAGAAGAATATCTTCTTTGCTACCCCCACTGCCATGGAATGCATTTTCCAGTAGGCTCCAGCCTATGTTTGGTTGTATTCACTCCAGCTTTTCTATCATTGTTGCTCTAGACTGTGTCACTCATTGCATCACCCTGGGACCGCTTTGATTCTACTTTGTGGGATGGGACACTTGGAAGTGATCATGTCAAGAACCCTGGACAATTCCCCAACCCCCTCCCCCATTCCAGCTCAGGAAGGGAGACTGTTCAGCAGTGGAATAGGTGGTGCACCAATAGAACTCCTAGTCTGTTCTGAGCTTCCTCTTTCAGATACACACTTTTAGACCCAGGAGCTGGAGGATGTGGTACCTGGTGAGGAAGATAGCATTATGATACGAGTGTTGCAACCCCACCTCAACCCTTCTGGTCTTGTTCGCTGCTGCCCAGAAAACCCACCCCTGCTAAAATATCAAGTGTCTGTGATGTAAATAAATGAGACAAAGATAAATAATTTCAGAACTCCTGTGACTGTTAATGAGACCTATGAACTGTACAACTCAGTTGAACCACAAACTGAAATCATTTAGGTGAAGGAAGGAAAAAACCCTGAACTAATACGGTGGCATATGTGTGCACACCCTGAAACTAATACTTTGTTGAAGCACTTTTTGATTTTATTACAGCACTTAGTCTTTATGGGTTTCATAAAACCCATAGCCATCTTGCTTGGACCATACAACTTTAAAATTCAATAAATCATTCACAACAAAAGTAAAATTCTGGTATTCATCCACTGTGAAAATAGTCCAAACGGGTATTAAATTTAAATTTAAGACTAAAGGGTAGGGTTAGAAATGGGAGCATTTGCAGGGCCTTATGTGTCAGTACCCTGCAGCAAGATATAGCTACTGCATTCATAATCTAGGAATCCCTGTTCAAAAGTAGCAGGGAAGTATAAAATTTGGTAGGTCTCCCCGGAAACTTTTGGGGGGGGGGAAAGGGAGCAGAATATCCTTATGCAAATCTCTATGAAACAGGCAGTGTAAAGGGACTTGTCCTACAGTTTCCACTTCATCATTACAGGGGTACAAATGGTCAGAATGGGGTATACCTCGAAATCTAACATCCAGCAGCTTAGAGGGCAACATATTCAATCTTGCCATGGTAAAAAAATGCTCTTAGATGATTAGGAAGGGGTATGTTATTCAAATAAGGGGGAAGTGTAAAAACATTAGTTCTAAAAACATTCTAACAACAACTGGCATTGTTGTAAAAATCCAATAAACTTTTATTTGTAACATTCACTATGTTCTTTTCATTGTCCTTGTCCAACCATTGGTAAACGGTAACAAAACGGGGGGTTCCAAACTTCGATTATGTGGGGGACTACAAATAACACACTCTTGCCTGAATGGGTTGCATGCACTCATTTGCGGCGTACTGCAGGGTGGAGCTGGCCCGGTCCCATATACGGGGGTCCACATCTTTGAGGTTCACTCTCAACCCCCCCGCTCCAGCCCCAACCGGGAATTCACCTTGGGGGGTTTGGATCCACGCCTCTCCCTCTGGCCTTGTATCCTCTGGGTTTGTAGTTTGGGTTCATTACCGGGAACCCTGGTGGCGTTGGCAAGGGTAAACCCACATAACGGGGGGGGGTATAGGTATAGGTAGCCCGGTTTCTACCTTCTTCACCTCTTCCCTCCTCGTCTGAATTCCCTTTTCCGTTAAGAGCGTTATTTTTCTCTCTGTCTGGGTCGCACGATCACTCACTCTCCCCCCTCTCCCTCGCGCATCCCCAACTCTGTCAGTCATCACCTTATCTGTCTGCGTTTCAGAATCCCTGAACAGCTTTTGACAGTAGTACACAACAGCCACCTGTATTCCCGCGTCCCTCTTACTCTTTTTCTGGTCCAACTTGACTTGGACACCCACATGCCATGACTTTCCTACAATATACTACTACTTCTCTATTTCTGCCTGTGTTCCAATATCTCACATTACTTTCTTGGATATGATCTCTACCTGTACTGATGTACTCCTTCCTCTTACTCTCCATTCTTCTACTTGGAGTCCTCTTTCTATCCCTGTCCCCTGATGTTCCGTCTGTGACGCCATATGTTTCCCTCCTATTTTCCACTCTGTCACCAATTCATAGCTTCCTGTGCCACCGCAAAGAAACTCCCAATGGTGGAGCTCTCTATGTCTTTCACAATATTACTTCCAATCTGTTCCTTTGCTTTTTCTTCCATCACATCCAGATTCGTTTCTCTCTGTCTTATCACTTCTTGATTGGCCATCTCTTTCACATTTTCAGTTCCACCACACACTTCCCCTGGTTTTTCTTCTGGTCTATTCTCTTCCTTCTCAACGCTACCAGCGGACGTACCCACACTCTCTCTCTCTTTTCACTCATGAATTTGTTCTGCAGGATTTCTAGTTTTGGCTTTGCTGCCTTGCCCCATAATTCTGCCCCATAGAGCATTTGTGTTAAAATTTTGGCTACAAACACCTTGAGAACGGGATTTACCAACTGGCCTCCTCTGCCATAAAAGAATCTTTTCAACTGCCCTATTGATCTAGTGCTCTGTAAAATGGTGGCATTTAAATGTTGTCTCCAGGTGAGGTTCTCATTAAAATGAAGGCCCAAATATTTACAGTGGTTTGCAACAGTATTCGGCCCCCTTGAACTTTTCCACATTTTGTCACATTACAGCCACAAACATGAATCAGTTTTATTGGAATTGCACGTGAAAGACCAATACAAAGTGGTGTACACGTGAGAAGTGGAACAAAAATCATACATGATTCCAAACCCTTTTGGAATTAAGTGTCTCCTGCCTGTCTTATTTCCCCCTTGGGGTTGATCTCTTTCTCCTCCTGCCCCTCGACAACTGATGAATAGGCTTCTCAAGCCAGCGGCCTTGGGTGGTGCCTTTCCTGATGTTGGTGGAGGGTGGTGAAGGAGACGTACAAAATAATACAGGGCATGAGTAAAGTGGATAGAGGGACGCTCTTCTCCCTCTCACAAAATACCAGAACTAGGGGACATCCCCTCATATCCTTCTGACATATATGCTGTATGACCAAAGCAGCTGTTTACGATCAGTGAGTAACTTAGGAACGTGGCAAAAATCAAACTTCATGAGTACTCTGGTCGCAAAGGAAAGAGGAGGTAAATACACAACTGACCTTTAATTGATGTTTGATGGCCCAATAGTTCAGAGAAGAACTCGTGGATCTTAAATTTATAGCTCCACCTACCATTATTCTTGGGAGAAAAACCAATCTCCAGGGCCAGGTGATTAGGGACCCATTGGTAGGCAGTTTTAGGAGCGTCTTCCTTAAGAAACATTGACAGGAGGGAAGTGCTCGGCAAGCGTGTTCCTTATCAGTGGTCTGGTCACGTAAAATTGGGTGGTTATTGCGGCTGTTATCTAGCTGCTTAAGGACTGAATTCAGCTGTTTACAAACATAGAGAACTGTATCCCCCACTGTCTCGCAAAACAGGGCCAGAGTGGATAGTAAATCCTCTTGACTAAATTCCTTAGCTGAATTCTGAGTGGGCGGAGGGAAAGGGACATTGTCACTTGGGAAAACCGGCCGAGGGAGAGGGGGAGACATCAGCAAATCCACTCCCAAAGCAGAGCAAGAAGTGGAGGGGGCATCACCCCCAGATGACCGGTCACCCAAGGACAGAGGCAAGGCAAAACAGTCTCCCAAAAGGAGTTGTTTCATAGTATTTAAAGGTGGTTTACCTTGGTCCTTCAAGTGCTTTGCTCTCCTCCCTTTCTTCATCACTAAGTTTGGGGGTGGTCAGTCTGAGAAGAGGAGAATCGTCAGAAACGCTGGGGCTGTTACTCCCCCGATGTCTTCCATTGAAGGGAATCACACTAATTTCTCTTCGGCAGTTAAGCATTCAATCCTCAGTCACTGATGAAATCGCTTGTACTAGTGTTTGATTGCATCTCCCTGGTTCTGTTTTCATGACATGCAAATATGGCCAGTTATCAGAAATTTCAGCCAGTAGTAATCCCCGTAAGGTCAGCTCTGCTCCCCCTTTCTTTCTAGCCAGTTCTTCCTTTACTCCATTCCAGCCACTTATGCCAGCCTTCAGGAGGGCTGCGGATGTCACTTTCCAAAACTGGAAGCGTGTCAGTGGGGATCAATCGTCGTGGGTGAACAGGTGGCCCTGCGTGTTGCCCCTCATGGCTAGAGATGGGCACGACTCAGAAAAAAAACTTCGTTTTCTGTTTCGGTTTCGGCTAGGGTCCGATTCGTTTCGTTTCCGTTTTTCGCGAAAAATCAAAAAAAATAGTCGTTTCGTTTTTTTCGTTTTCGTTTCTACCGCGATTTCGCGCATTTTGACGTCCGACCGAGACTTGCGGCTTGCGGGCGTAGCGCGGGCGGCGGGGGCGCGGGGGTACATGCGTGGGCGGCGGCAGCGGCAACGGCAGGGGGATTGGCTGGCGGGCGGGCGGGCGCGCGGGCGGGCGCGCGGGCGCGGGTCCCGCAAACGAGCAGGCGAAATACAGTTGCCTGGGTGATGGACTTGCTGCTGCACAACAAGGCTAGAGTGCATCCTAAGCAAACCAAGTGGGGTAGAAACAAATTTGCATTTCTTTTTTTCCCCTCTTGGTTTGCTGTGCTGAATCTGCTGATGCTGAACCAGCCAGCAGCCACCCTACTTGGTCTGGCTGACGTGCCTGTTTGTTGTACTTTTTTGTTGTTTGGTTTTTTGATACCATCCCATCTCCCCTCCACCTCTCAGAGGCAGCAGGAGAAAGACATTCCGTTCCTCCCCAAATCTGGATGAGGGGTCTACAACTCTACTCCTCTCAAATTGCCCCCCCCCATCTCCAAGGTCCTTCTGCCTTCACTTCACTTCACATTCACAGTCAAAGTCACACACACTTAAAGGACAAGCAATACAGCCAATGAGCCAAAGCCAATGCAACCCTGCTTTTGGTCATGGATTGGTCTGGTGGTCAGCATTCAGCAATGCATTAGACTACAGTTAGAGCCTGAGGTGGTTAAAGCTACGTTTTACGTTCGTACCTAGCTACTAGTAGCTAGGTAGTACAGCCGGAATAGCTTTGGTAGGGATGGGAATGGGATAGGGCTCTGGGTTGCTCTGACTTAAGTTTTACAGCCCACAGCCTAGCCCACTAGGCTATACAAGGAGGACTATCTATGGGCGACGTGTCCACTCCACAAGGCCAGAGTAAGGGCGGCCACTCCTGCCAGGCCACAAGGCAGAGTAGGAGACCACAGCACAGAGCCTGAGTACGGGAGGCTCATTGCCAGCTCCAGTATAAAAAGGAGCTGAATTGCCTGACTGGAAGTAAAATGCCATTGTCTTTGGGTCACAGTGTCTTGCAGCCCAGAGGAAAGAGTTGCGGAGGAGGCCAATCACCTTGAGTCTGGTCTGGCACCACACTGCCTGCGATGCAAACACTGTTCAAATCATTACCCCCCTTCTGTGTGAAACACGGCATCTCGCAGCCCAGAGGAAAGACTGGAGGAGGAGGAGGCCAATCACCTTGGGTTTGGTCTGGCACCACACTGCCTGCGATGCACCACCACATGTCACTTTTGGACTAAGTCTTGGTGGTGCTGTACGTACTCGAACACTGTTCAAATTCAGGAACCCCCTTCAGTGTGAGACACAGCGTCTTGCAGCCCAGAGGAAAGACTGGAGGAGGAGGCCAATCACCTTGGGTTTGGTCTGGCACCACACTTCTATGCGATGCACCACCACATGTCACTTTTGGACTAAGTCTTGGTGGTGCACTGCTATACGTACTCGAACGCTGTTCAAATTCAGGAACCCCCTTCAGTGTGAGACACAGCGTCTTGCAGCCCAGAGGAAAGAGTGGCGGAGGCCACATAGCCTGAGTCTGAGGCCACAGGGCCGGACCGTAGGGGAGGATTATTGCCAGGAAGCTCCAGCTGCCTACCGTGGCTGAATGGCCTGAGGAGGACGCCAGGAAAATGCCCTTCTTTGTCAACCACAGTGGGTTGCAGGACATGGAAAGGAAACAACACTTCATTTATTTGGGTGGGTGGGTGGGTGGCCACAAAGACTAGTGGCCCTACCCTAAAGTATAATCCTTCTGCAAGGGAAACCCTTTGTTTCAACGGCCAGGAAAATGCCCTTCCTTGTGAGACACAGTTGGCAGCCAAGTGAGAGTGGGGGAGGAAACAGAGCTCAGGCGGAATGTGTGTGTGTGTGTGAACTACAAACTCTGTCCCACATTCCTTGTGGGTCAGCGGCTCCACAAAGGCATCCCAGATAAGAGAAGGGGAGCCTAATCCTTCTACAATAGAAACCCTTTGTTTCAACGGCCAGGAAAATGCCCTTCCTTGTGAGACACAGTGGGTTGCAGGAGATGGAAAGGAAACAGAACCCCAAAACCTACACCTTCCACTCCACAAGGATAACACTTTCTTGTCAACAGCAGCAGTGCCAATTGCCAAGCTGCCTCCAAACTCAGTCCTTCTCCGAGGCAAACACTTCATTTATTTGGGTGGGTGGGTGGGTGGGTGGCCACAAAGACTAGTGGCCTTACCCTAAAGTATAATCCTTCTGCAAGGGAAACCCTTTGTTTCAACGGCCAGGAAAATGCCCTTCCTTGTGAGACACAGTTGGCAGCCAAGTGAGAGTGGGGGAGGAAACTCACACAGTCCGTGTGCATCAAGAGAGTCTCCAAACATGGAGTGCATTGCAGCCCAGCCCAGTGGCATGCCCTTCGTGGTGGTGGTGAATCACAACTTCCACAATTCGAACAGACAAGCCTGCAACTGTGTGATAAGCTGTTCTATTTATAATTGTGAGGGCCACCATCACAACAGTAAGTTGTCCTTCTTAGTGAGCCAGAGTGTATGGCAGCCCAGTGAAGACTAAATAGCGGTCCGGAGGCTGACAACACTCCCACACAGCGGCACTACTTCCTGCAGAGGCCTGTCACTGTCCCAGGCAGAGTCCAAGGGTGCTTTCGCATGAGGTGGCTGCGCAAGCCACTTGAGGAGAGCAATCACGGGCCCACGGCTGTTTTCTAGCACACAAGCCAGCACCAAGCCCTTCCCTGTGAGGCACAGTGGGTGCAGCCCGGAGTGGAGGCCAGAAGGCAAGACTAGAGGGGGTAGAAGGAGAGGCACCGAATCTTCCCTCCTTCTGTCAAGGGATTTCCCAACCTAGACTGCGTAAAGAACCCCTTCTGCCTAGAGGCGGAAGCAGCCGTGGTTGCTGCATGGGCAACTTGAGGGGAGTAGCGACAGGGCTGAACTTGAAGCACTAACTGGACCGTGCTGTTAGGGTGAAGAAGAAGCGGCTGGAAGGCCTCTCCGCTAAGCCAGAAGTGGGGGGGGGGCTGACAGGCAGGCAGCGAGAAGACACAGAGCTAGAGCCACACAGGCTTCCAAAAGGACAGCAAGCCAAGCTTTCTGACTTTCTTTCCCAGCTGTGTGCTGGTAGACTTGCTCCTAACTGCCGGCATTCCATCTCCATGCCCTTCGTTGTGAAACACAGCGTTGTGCAGCCCAGTGGGCAGAGTAGCGGAGGCCGAAACATACCCCCTAACCCTAACCCTAAGCCCACCACCACTGCTGTTCCTGATGAGTGTTCCCGTAACTCAATCACAACCTAGATTTGCAGCCGGTATTTTTTCTTTTCCGGTTACACAGCATCAGCATCAGCAGCACAGCATCAAGAACCCACACATGGTTCTTTCTGAATGGAGTACGCACACAACAAGTACGTTTCCCTTCTTTGTGAGGCACCGCTGGCAGCCCAGTGGAAAGAGTGGCGGCGGAGGAAACGGAATCACACATTCCTAGTGTGTAAGAGTATCCACCAGGAACCAAGGCTGGAAGGTTCCTGGTCCCTCCATTCACTGTGCAATGCAGCTGTGAGTGAAGAGGAGCAGCAGAGGAGGAGGACAAAAAAACACACACACCGGCAGCACTTCCTGCAGAGAGACATGTATCATCCAAAAAACTCCCAATCCCAAATTCCAATAGAAGCGGAGCAGCTGTCTTTCCCTTTCCACAGCCGTTCTTTGTGGATCACGTGAATCACAGACCAGCGCAGATGACAAAGTATGGGACTTGGAAGCCAGAAGTGCAGATTGGAGGAGGTTGAATGATAAGCAACTGGAAGGCATGCTCAGTGCCGGGACTGGTGGAGTCTGACAGGCAGGCATGTGGGCAGAGGGCACGGCAGGCAGGGAAGCATCTAGTCTGGCTTACAGGTAAGGGTTGCCTAGACGCAGGCTTAGAGGATACCAGCCAACAAGGCAAGGGATTGGGAAGGCACTAAGGCACAGTGCCCGTAGGGAGGATTGATTGTGCTTTGGGAGGCAGAGTTTCTATTGCCACCCCAGGAGAACGGGAGTTGCCAAACAGGGAGACAGAGTTGAAGCAGGAGAACTGGGTGGGTCTATTTCTCTAAGGCTGTAAGGAGGAGAGCTAGCCCCCTGATCATCAGTCTTTGAGGTAGGTTGTTGTAAAGTGCTTCCTCACCACTTTGTTAGCAGTTTGGCGCCGAAACCCCAGGGAACGGTGTGAAGCACCAAGGAAGGCAGGTATTAGGGTCTCACTCAGACCAGCCATGGCCAACGGGGAAACATTGGGCCAATACGGACCCTTTCCAAGGAAGCTGGAGTGGCCCTGCCTGGATTAGGAGACAGAGGCCAGGGCTAGAAACATTGGGCCAATACGGACCCTTTCCAAGGAAGCTGGTGTGACCCTGCCTGGATTAGGAGACAGAGGCCAGGGCTAGAAACATTGGGCCACTAATAGTACCCTTCAGTTGTGTGTGAGAGACAATACAGGTAGGCAGGCAGGCAGGCAGTCCAGCAGGCAGTTTTGCAGGCATTAAGCACTGGAGTCGGCAGGTAGTCACAGGGCCAGGCGGGCAGGCAGGCTCGTACGGCCAAGGGGAGGCAGGCAGGCTTGCGGGCGGGCATGGAGGATTGCAGACAGGAGGTTAGGTTACAGGCAGCAACTTAGTTCTTGGAGTGGTGGGGTAATCCCAAGGTGGAAAGGTTGAAGCGGATGAAAGTCAACCTTTCCACCGTCTCCGGGTCCAGGCGACAGCGGCGCGGCCTCAGGACATCACCCATGTGGGAGAAGACACGCTCACTCTGGACACTGGTGGGTGGGATGGACAAGAGGTCCAACGCCAGAGTTGAAAGAGCGGGCCAGAGGTCTGCCTTTCTGGCCCAGTAGTGCAGTGGGTCTGAGGTGAGGGGTTGGAGGGGCTCGGCCATGTACTCCTTCACCATGGTCTGAGCGGGCTCCGCTACTTCTTCCTCCCTTGGCTCCACTGAGGAGGAAACTGCCATGGCTAGGGCAGAGGCCAGGTAGTTGGCTGCTGGAACGGAACCTGGTCTCTGGGTGTACGCTCCTGGAGTTGTGGATCCTTGCGAGGAGTCCTCCTCAGCATCGCTCTGGCTTCCGTGCGCCCTCTGAGACGCTTGGCTCTGATCGGAGAGAGCCCTGACTTGACGGCATAGCTCCGTCTTCCAGGATTTCAGTTCGGCACTGCTGGCCGCCAGGGAACCCTTGACGCGAGGGTCGCACAGGCAGGCAATCTGGTACACGTTTTCCCTCCTTAGTGGGCCAAGGCGGGTATCCACGCCGGTCAACAGCCTCTCTGCCAATGCCCTGCTTCTAGGGAGAAGATTGCCTTCTTCCCGGATACTGGCCTCTAGGCGTTGGCGAAGGGCATTGACTAGGGGGAGAACGTGGCCCAGGCTGGCGTTGTAGCTGCTGAGGACGTGGGTGGTCTCCTCAAAAGGCTGCAGGATACCCGCCATCTGGGAGAGGGCGAGCCACTCGGTAGCACCAAGGTCCAATTCCCTCCCCTCATGCAGGACCGGGGTGGTTGACATGATGTATTCCACCACCTCCTTCTGCTCCACCAGACGCCTGACCATTTCGTGGGTGGAGTTCCACCGGGTGGTCACGTCCTGGATCAGGACGTGCTCCGGTCGGCTCGTCTCTGCCTGCCTCTCACGCATCATCCTGGCTGCCTTGACGCTGCGAGCGAAGTGCCCCACGATCTTACGACACTTGTCCAGCAAGGCCCTGGTCTCCCTGGTCCCCTCACCCCAGGAGTCCTTTGGTGCACCCAGGCCAATGGCATCGCCCACCACTAGATGCAGTTTGTGTGCTGCGCACACGATGCCCTGGAACCCTGCCCCGAGAACCGCGTTGGTCATGTTACGGCCCGCGTCTGTAACCATGACTCCACGATTGACCTGTCCCTCTGTCCCCAATCCCCACTCTCGCATTGCTGTCTTGAGAACGTCAGCAATGTTGATCCCTGTGGTGTTGTCCTCCATGCTTTGGGCCTGGAGAAGCACCACCCTATACCCTCTTGGGGTGCTGCCTTGTGCCTCCCCCTGCAGCTGCTCATGGGCTGATCGGGGCTCCAGGACCTCCTTGGGTTGCCACCAGTGAGCCGTCAGAGAGAGGTATCCGTGGTGCCCACCGGTCCAGAGGTCGGAAGTGAAGTGGATCTTCCTCCCTCTGGCCGCCTGCAGCAGGGCCCGGATCCTGTCCCTGACAGACTCATAAAGGGAGGGAATCACCCTCCTGCTGAAGGTACGCCGGGATGGAGGCTCGTACCATGGTGCCACGTGCTTCATCAGGTGCCTGAAGCCTGATGAATCCACAAAGGAGAGGGGCAACCCGTTCAAAGCCACCATTTCACCCACCACTCGAGTGGTGGTCTCCTGTGCTTTGGCCCTATTTCGCGGGCTGACAAAAGTCCCACCCAACAGACCCACTTCCTGCAGAGTGGCCTGCCTCTTCCCACTCTCACTAGCGGAGCTGTGTTTTTCTTTCTCTAACCCTTCTTCCCCTCTCTTCCTCCCTGAAGAGCAAGGGCCTGACAGGGTTCCAGGCAGAGTCCCAGGGTGCTTCCTCATCAGGTGGCTGCGCAACCCACTTGAAGAGAGGTGTTTGGGGTCATTCCCCCTGCGCAAGACCACCCCGCATATCTTGCACACCGCCATCTTTGGGTCTTGGGGGCTGTTCTCAAAATGCTCCCAGAGACACCCTCGTGGCTTACAGAAAGTAACACCCCCTCTGTTATTGCCTGCCGGCGCTGCTGTGGTGCTGGTGTGGCCTGTGCCCTGCTGGGAAAGTAGAGTAGTACTACTGCTCTCACTGGTGGTACTCTGGGTGGAAAGAGGGCTGCTCCTTCCCTCACTGCCTGGAGCCTGACTTAAGTCTGTCCCTTCCAACAGGTCCTCAGAATCTTGCAGGTTTAGATAAAGGGATCCCGATTCTGATTCTGATGCCATTTCGGAATCAGAGCCCTCGTCTTCTTCCTGCTTAAGGGTGATGCTGTCAGGTATCGGAGATGGGAGTTGGTATGCCTCATCCATGCTTCCCTCGGTGACAGACGATGATGGCACGGTGCTGCTTGTGCCACTGGCACTGCTACTTGGGGAGGGAGTTGCACCAGTATCACTTTCTGCACTACTAGTCCCTGTCCCTTCCCTCAGAAACGTGGCCCGGTTTATCTTAGTAGGAGTTCCCCTCCCCTGCCCTCTTGCTTTGCGACCTCTCCTCATTGTTCTCACTTTTTGTGGAGTCACAACACCACCACCCACCACCCCAAAAAAGGGAATAGGAGCAAGGTGTTAGCCAATCCTGGCTGGCACCCTAGTCTCAGTCTCAATGCCCTGCTGCACAAGTCAAGTCTGTACTTAGGAGGAGAACTGTAGCTTCTTCACAGTTGTGTAAATAATAATAGGATTGTATTTATGTAGGCTCAGCTTGCAAGGAAATGGGTGAGGAGTAAGGGTTTAGCCAATCCTGGCTGGCACCCTAGTCTCAGTCTCAATGCCCTGCTGCACAAGTCAAGTCTGTAATTAGGAGGAGAACTGTGGCTTCTTCACAGCTGTAAATTATAATAGGATTGTATTTATGTAGGCGCAGGTGGCAAGGAAATTGAGTGAGATGGACTCACAACAACACCACCACAAACAACAACACAACCAACAAGGAAATAGGAGCAAGGTGTTTGCCAATCCTGGCAAACAAGTTTCTCAATGCATAGCACAGGGCAAGTGTAACAAAGAGAAATGTAACTTCTTCAAAAATGTAATTGTTTATGTAGCCTGGTGGCAAAAGTAAATGAGTGAGGTTGACTCACAAACAGCACAAAAACCAAGCTAGTAGAAGGAAGGGGTTTGCCAATCCTGGCAAACAAGTTTCACAAGGCAAGTGTATTATTGCACTGGTAACTTCTTCAAAGATGTAATTGAAGGAAAAGGTCTATAAAGTGGCTGGGTGCCTGCCCTTCAACAAATGTTTGTTTCAGTGCCTTAATCCAAAAAAATGAATGAGGTGTTGGACAAGAGAAAGAGTATATATAATTATCTAAATAAGTAAAATGAAATTGTAAAATGTTCTGTAGAAGGTGCCCTAGCCTTGTTGCCAAATGCCAATGCCAACACAAATGTGCTTGTGTGAGAGATCTTTGAGTGCACTGGTTGGAACTTGGCAAGGGAGACTCTGCCTAGTACTGACTCTGAGCTCTGAATAATAGTTCTAAAATAATTTAATCCACAGCCTCCAACCCCCCCTTCTAAGCACTAGTACTGCCACTTGCTAAACTGTAGGTAGAATAGAAAATGAATGGTATTGGTAAGGTATAAATAAAACTATAAGCTGCTAGAGTAGGATAGGGTTGCTGGATTCCCTTCCAAAACCCCAATCGCAACAGCAGCAAAAAAGCTGTAGGTAGGCGCAGGGTAAAAGGACCTTTGCCAAGTAAATGAACTCGGTGGGAAATTGGGTTTGGGATAGAAAAGAAATGGTATGGTAGTGTAAAATAAAAATAATATATTTCCAATCCGCACTCCCCTCCCCTCCCGCTCAAATCTTCCCTCCCCCTTGAAGCAAATAGCAAAGCAAATAAAAAACGGAACTCTTCCGAAAACAAAAAAGAATAAACGCTGAGTTGCTATTCCCCACAGCCAGGAATAAAAGAAATTCGAATCGTATGTTTGCGACGACGAGAATTAAATTCAATTCCCTCCCTCACTCCCTGAGTCCCTGCCTAGCGCGACCGCGAAATCGAAACTAGTAGTAGACTCGAGCGCAGCAATCCAGCCCTTACTAAACCACCCTCCAAGATCCAAGCCCAGACTGCGACGGACTGGAAGGTGCCTCGCCTTTTTATGCCCTCTGGCACATCCAGAAGTGTCAGTCAAAACCTGGCCATGCGATTGGTGGAATGGCTCCGAAAATTTGCATGGTCCCGTCCCATGGCCAGCCCACCGTTGCGCACGTGTAAAAAAAATAAATAAAATAAAATAAAATAAAATCAACGGAGACGTATTTTGGCAAGACAAACCCACTGCTGCTACAGTAAAAATTCAAGTGTTTAAAATAGCTATTTTTCTCATGTTTCTGTGGTGCTTTGTTGGGTATTTGGGCCACGGTTTCAAAGAAAAATTTGCGGTCGCCATTTTGGATCCCCCCGCCCGCACACCGAATGGCAATGCCCCCCAGCCTGGTACCAGCGCAGCGCAGCAGTAGCACTAGCCCAAGGAAAGGGGGGCGGGGAACCCCCCACCCAAAAAAACCCCTTCTGGCCTGGTGGTAGGTGCCCTCAGACAGTTTTTGCCTGCTTTTAGGGCCGGGAATCGGGTTTTTTTTTAACTTTTAAAACTTTTTTTCTGTGCCGCTTGGCATCGCGCGCGATCGCGCGATGCAAGTAACGAGCACGACAAATCTGACCAAATTGTTCGTTCGTCGGTTCGAGCTCGAAGTCTGGCGGAGTAATTCCCGTTACCGTTTCCGTTCTGTAACGGAAACGAGTAACGGAAACGGAAACGGGAATACCGCTAAGTCGTGCCCATCTCTACTCATGGCAATATAGTTTTGGAGGGCCTTCACGGGGCAGATATCTCACCAGGTGGATGTGCCCTGCCATAAGGATTGACCTGTGGTCCACTGGTCTGTCTTGGACTTCCAGATTCTCAACTTAATGTTGTCAGGTTCCAGCTCGAGGTCGGCCCTTTGCAGGGCGTGGCCAGATGGGTCCCCCTTAGAACCAGCCACCAACTCACTGACCCCAAGGGCCGCAAAAAGGTGATGAGTGTCGCCACTTTGAAAATAGTGGCTTCATAACTGTTATGGCACACCTCACTCTACACATTTGCCAGACTGACTAGCATGCTAGGTGTTATAGGTGAGCTATCATCCGAGCTTCACTCCCTGTCATTGGAGCAACCCTTGATCATTTTCTGTATGCTGAAGTTGTTACATGGGTGGCTATATCCCTGGGCCCTTGCATAGAAGGCCAGGGTGGAAAATTTCACCTGTAGAGTTTTGGGGGCTAAACATTTGAAATGCAAATGGACAGCAAACTGGGTAACCTGGTCATGGGATGCTAGCCATAACTGGTGGAATCCCTTGGCTGCACAAAACGTGGCAAACTCTGTGCATGTAGTAGAATATGTAGGCCGAGTCCTGGGGGTGGGTGGGCTAAGCACATGGCTCTGTTTGCTTCGGCTTGTCAATCAACCACACTTCGTCGGGCAGCATCTTGGGGCAAGGTGACATGTGAGGTGCCAGCGACCTGAAGCGCTCCATCTGTCAGCGCGATAAGGCATCAGCTATTTCATTTGATATTCCCAGTACGTGGCATGCTTGGAAAAGAATGTTATGTTCCAGGCACTTAAGGGTTAACACCCTTAGCAGTCTCATGACTCGACAGGACCGGGAGGTAAGGGAACTAACGAAATGGACTAGCTCCTGGTTATTTCACCAGAAGCGGACTGAGTGATTCACCCGGGTGTCCGGCCGTAGCCAAATCGTGCCGACAAGGGGGAATAATTCCAGGAATGTGAGATCCTTCGTGATGCCCTTTGCCCTCCACTCCTCTGGCCATGTGCCCGCACACCATCTGCCCTGAAAGTAGATCCCAAAACCGGCATTGCGGGCAGCATCATTCCAGACCTGGAGCTTTGCTGCCAGCAGGAGCTCCCGTCTTCAGAAGGAGATGCCATTAAATCGTCCTAGGAACTCCTGCCACATTTCTAGGTCCTCCCTCATTTTGGAGGTTGTTCTCCAACTGTGGTGTGGCCACTTAAGGCCAGCGGTCACAGAGCACAGCCTTCGTAGGAAAGCCCTGCCCAGCACGATAACATGGCAGGCAAAATTCAGGTGGCCAATCACGACTTGCAATTCCCTCGGGGTCAGTTCCTGTTTAGTTAGTAGCTCAGTCAGCAAGTGAGATAATTCAACCAGCTTGTCGGCTGGGAGCTTACTGAGCTGGTTCACCATGTCCAACTCAATTCCCAGTTCCTTCATTAGGTCCTGAAAGGCCTGCATGAGGCGTCAGCATTGGCCAGATCCCGCCATCCCACAGAAGAGGTAATCGTCCAAATAGTGGACCTGGCAGCTGTGGGTGCGTCGCTTGAGGAAGGAACTAAAGGCCTCAAAAGTGGTGAAGGAGACTGAGCACCCAAATGGGAGTGCTCTATCCATGTAATACTGGCCGTCAAAGGCAAACCCCAACAACTCAAAAGTCATCCATGTGCAAAGGCAGGAGGCAAAATGCCGAACTGATGTCACACTTTCCTAATTCGGTGCTCGTTCAGCTATGCTTGATCATTCATATGGCAGTGTCCAATGACGTGTAGCATACGCTGCACAACTCGTGTGGGATCATGTCATTGACCCCCCCCCCCCGGGAAGGAGAGGTGGTAAATCAGCTGATATCCACCCGGTGTCTTCTTTGGGACAATGCTCAAAGGGGATATCCTACAATTTGGGGTAGGGGGTGTGGCCCTTCGCGACCTCGTCAGCTATTTTGGTTTTCACAATGTCCTCAAAGCCCATGACTGACCTCAAGTTCTTGGTCCGCAAGGCTGCCTGCTCACCCGCTGCAGGGATCCTGGAACCGAATTGGAAACCTGACAGCAGGTAATGGGCTGCCTGCCTATCAGGGTAGTCTTGCAGTCAACACTTGAGGACTTTTGCCCTAATGGGGCTAGGTCCCTTTGGAAAGGGGGGACGGGCCAGCCGGGTTCTTCTTGCCTCTTAAGTCCCTGTTGTACTGATCCTTGCTGCCCCCTACACTGGCCTTGGCCTTGAAGCATGATGTGGCGGCATGGCAATCCCCGCAGGAGGAGCAAATATGCCTGAACTTACACTGGCGCCTGGGACATGGCCCTCTGGAGTTGAATTCCCAGCAGGCCAAGTGGGGTTGAACCACTTGGCCCACCACAGGGCCAGCTGGGGAAGACTGGCTAGCTCTTTGTGATAAATGCCTGCTGTCGAAACGTTTGGCGGACACTGGGCGGAAATGGGCCATGGTCCACATCCAGAGCGTGCCGTGACTCATGTCTCAGCACATGGTTAGCCATTGGGCCGCTCTCATGTGGAATCCTTCATCATATTGAAGCCAGGCACACCCAGTGAAGTCCATGCCCGCCTGATGGATCGTGTCTGGATATTGGAAAATGCCAAAGGCCTTTTTGGGTTGTGACCATACAATGGTCCCTGCATAGATGAGGTATGCAGACAGCCAATTAGACGAACATTTCTCTGGCTTGCGCCATCGAATTTTGTCTTTTTGTCTCTCGTCGAATCATTCAAAGGCCTTCTCGTCAATCTCCCTGTTTAAGAGGTCAAAGATATCTACAAAATGCCCACTCAGGATCTTATCAGTTGTGGCCTGGGATAGATGGTTTCCTAAGGGGAGTGACTCATCTCCCTCAGGCAGTTTGAGGGGCGACACCTCAGCCATGGCGGCTGCGGTGGTTTGTGATGAGTCCCCCGCTTCAGTTTGGGAACCGGCGTCAGCCACACTGTGGGTTGTAGCCACGCCGGTTTGGCCCACGGGTTGGCTAGGAACTGGGCCGAGGGTGGGATGGGAGATGGCAGTGACATCCCTCTCTCTCCTTGCAGAAACATGTGAAGCTTTTATGTCTTGCAGAAGTACGGTGTCACAACTTCTTTGCTATTGCCCTGTCTCACCATTGCAGAGCAGAAGTATGAGTGGACCATCTCTCTATTGTGCCCTGGAAGTCACACAGGGGATACATCACCAAGGAACTTAATGTATCTGTGTTCACCATTGGACAAAGGCTTTAAATCAAAATTTGTGAGTTGAAAGCAGGAGGGTTAGCAGAAATTTCTTTAAATCTTTACCACAAACGTGAACGATAATCACATAATTCCCCCTAAGTATGACTTTTGTAAAAAAAGAAGAAAAAAACTCCCTTTAGAATTGTTACTAGCAATGCCAGCATGGAATGAGAACCAAACATGTTCTGAAGTGTAACTCCCTCAAAGATTAATTTTCTTTCTTTCTTTCTCTCTCTCTTTCTTTCTTTCTTTCTTTTTGATGTGAAAGCTTTTGGTTTACATAACATCATCACCAATGATTTAAAAAATGTTTTCTTGACTTGGAGTCCTCTGTAGGTCAATTTTTTCTTGTCGCACTGCTTGTTTTAATATACCAAGGAGGGCAGGAGATTCTTCGAAGACACAATCACCCCTTCCATTCAAGACTGAGCCTATAGCGTAACTGTCCCCAGTTGTTGCTAATTGTTTCTGTCTTCCTTTTAATTTTAATTTTTCTCTGACAGTTTGTATACTTAATGTCTATTTATTTATTTATTATTTATTTGTTTTATAATAGATAACAAGTCTAGGGAAAATTGAAAACTGCCGATTATATGCTTCACAGGTAGATATGCTTAAGATATCCACTTCTACAGCTCTGCTTCTAGTATCCTTGGACCTCCCACTTCCTCTCAAAAACAACTAAGCACCTTTTCTTGTCCAGAGCTGGACCCATAATTACCCACAATTGCATACCTCAAAACTCCTACCTGGACATTTTATTCTCAATGCCATGACACATTTGGATCCAAAAGCCTGCAGAGGCACACTATATGGATCCTGGCTCTCCACGAAGGGACGGTGCCACTGTGAGGTTGCACTTGATCAGGTGGTGGTCTGACCATGGCAAGCGAATTGCCACAAAGCTGGTTACCATCCAGCCACTCTCCCTCTATGCTTTGGAGAAAACCAGGTCCAGGGTGTGGCTTGCCACATGCTTCGGGCCGTTAACAAACTGGGACATGTAAAAGGAAGCCATGGCTTCAGGGAACTCAAGATCTGGGCCTGAGACTTGGGCCCTGATGTGCACCCAGCTCCAAAAGCTCTGGCAACCTCAACAACGCTGCCAAGACAAAGGCTGTCTATATAAATAATAGGCATCATTTGCTTTATTAGTGAATCTGTGTTGCCTTTATAGATTATTGTATAATTTGTGCCTAAATCTAGTTAATGCTTTCTGTCTTAGACTGCCATTCCTTTGTTTGAACAACAGGTGTGGATTATAATTGTGGACTTTTAATGTTCCAGGCCTACTGTTGGTTAAATTACATTACATTTGAAATCGTGTAAAATACCTTGACTGGTCTCCAGATGGCAGAAACATATAAGGAATTGTTTTAGAATCAATCAGATTCTTATTAGTTTCAAGCTACTGTGTTTAGTATTCTTAAACCTATCAGATCTTCCTTTAGTGTCTTAAGAAGTGAATAAGGTATTTATTTCAGATGCTGAGAAAAATGCATATTGTTTGGATGCTGGCAGATACATATCCCTTTGTATTGATGTGATCTGCCATACTTCCACCAGGGCTGTGGAGGGCAAAGGTCACAAAAAAGACATAGTGGAACTGGAAAAGGTGCAGAAGAGAGTGTCTAAAATGATTACTGGGATGCGGGACCTCCCTTATGGGGAAAGGCTAAAACATTTGGGGCTCTTCAGTCTAGAAAAAAGGTGCCTGGGGATGAATATGATTGAAACGTACACAATAATGCGGGGCATGAGTAAAGTGGATAGAGGGACACTTTTCTTCATCTCACAAATACTAGAACTAGGGGACATCCACTGAAATTGAGGGTTAGGAGAGTGAGAACAGATAAAAGAATTCTTTTTTTACCCAGCGTGTTGTTAGTCTGTGGAACTCCCTGCCACAGGATGTGGTGATGGCATCTGGCCTGGATGCCTTCAAAAGGGGATTGGACAGATTACTGGAGGAAAAGTCCATCACACGTTACAAACCATGATGGAGATGTTTAATCTCCAGGCTTAAAACCAGGGTATTTCAAGGGCCAGATGCAGGGGAGTGTTATCAGGAGACAGATATTTAGTGTCTTGCACTCCCAGGTGCATTTGGTGGGGCTACTGTGAGATACAGGAAGCTGGACTAGATGGGCTTTTGGCTTGATCCAGCATGGCTCTTCTTATGTTCGTATGTTCTAACCAGAAATTCAAATGTTAAAATCCGATGCAACAACTGAATTGGCTCACTTCTTGTATCTGAATTTTCATCATGATCATCTGTAAAAAATAATGATAGTTCCACCAAGTGTGGCCTAAATTGATAATATATCAATTTAACAGCTTCTACTGTGGCACTCCAATGAGTTTCTGACTGTGACTTCAGTGATACACCAAGAGCAGCTTTCAGTCTCTCCCATCGAAGAGTTGACTGCAAAAAGTAAACATAGATAGCTTGCACAGTACTGAAAAAGTCACACCTGCTCCCTCATATCTAACAGCATGAATCCCAACTAAATTAAGTGTGTGATTATCAGTTAACAAATGTAGCTTTTGAGTTAAGTGTAGCAAGTCTTTGTTGCACTCCTAATTTGTAGCCAGACATTACAGATGCAGTCATAACACCGTGATTGACAGTCTTCAAAAATTAATTTATCCTTCTCCAGTTGCTGCAGTATTATGTCCGCAATGAGCCTTTGCGAGTCACTGCAAATTGTGCCATGACGTCCGGACTGGAAGCCCAGAGGCAGGGGCATCAGTGAGCCTTCCTGCCATTTTTAAGTCACGGGGAAGGTGAGGTCAGGTTACAAAGTCTCAAACCACCACTTGCGTCCCTCGACCCATGGTTTGGTGCCCCCAGACGCTGCGAGATGTCCCCCCTTGCCCTTCTTAGTTATACCACTGAGGGGAATAGAGGGAAGGCGAGAAAAACAAAAATGGAAAACACACAACCACCACCAAAGGTTAAAGCTCACAAAAAGGAGACTATGGTTAGCAGAAGAACATTCCTGAGATGCAGCCAGAGCAGCAGCTAAAGGGAACTGAGAGGACTGGGTATCTGCGCACCAATGCACATGAAAGATCTAGAATGTTCTGAGACCTCACACGTGTGCACTTGAAATCCATATGTGTGGATTCACTAAGGCCATAAAAACATTTATTGAGAAAGGGTCTTAACATCATTTTCTTTACAATAATTAACACATCTTAGTGTAGTACAACTATAAAAAGTTGTAATAACTCAGAATACTGTTTTCCACATTTCACATGATTCATAAATCTAGTGTTTAAAAAACTGTTCCCAAATATTTCCAGAGGCAACAATATAGTGTGTTTGATTAGCCTTTTGCTCCGGATATGCCTTGTAGCAATCTTGCCCATTGATTTTTTAACAATTTTTTTATTTATATTGGTATCTCGATTAATATACAAACATTTGCACAATTTCACAATATGACCATTATCATAAAGTATGAATATTTAAGTAAAGAAAAGAGGAAAGGGAAAATACAAGAAAAGAAATACAGAAAAGACAGTGTACACTTGATCACATAGTTATATAAATCATTGGAGGATGATTCCATCTATACCTTGGTCCTTGATTACGTCTTAGTAGTTTGCCTCCTTTTTTGTATTTATATTTTAACCATTCATAAAATAAGTCTCAGATTTGTGCAAATTTACTTTCATCTTTGTATTTTAAAGTCAGTCAGCTTATTCATTTCTGCACAATCTAGTATTTTTGCGATTAACTCTTCATCGGTTGGTATTGCTTTGACTTGACATTTCTGTGCCCATACTAGTCTGGCCGCTGTTAATATATGAACTACTAAATAATGTACTTCTTTTTTTAAGTTATTAGAAGTCATACCTAACAGCTGGTAAGAACTCCACATTCTGTTTAAGAATTTGGGTTAGCCATTTATGAGTTTTGATCCAAAATTTCTTTACTTTCTTACAGGTCCACCAGCAATGGTAGAACGTTTCTGTATGTTTCTGACATTTCCAACACTTTTCTGAGCTTTGGGGGAACATTTTATTTTATCCGGGGTTATGTACCATCTGTAAAACATTTATAATAAGTTTTCCTTACATGTGTGGCTATTGTCAATTTATAGTTGTGGTCCAGCGCCGAGCCTTGTGATTCCCCCAAACCATTGACGACACAGAGGCAACTGTATTTGTGGGTAAATTGTGGAGGCCACAGCTTTATTGATTAGGTGACAACCTGCAGTACTCTGGCAAGGCATTGGGTCGGATCCAACGCTATCGGGGAACCCGCCTGTCCCCCGACACTCCTGGTGGCGCCCCCTACAGGTGGCGGTACCCTTGATGCTCAGCTCCTGGAAACCCCCGTGGGTGCAGACTCCTTCGAGTTTTCCTTCGCCGAACTGAGCAGAGAGGCCGTCTGCTATCCCTCCCGAGCCGGGACACTCGCGGCTCCCTCTTGGGTCCACCATGGCCACCTGTTGCTTCTGAGCCAGGCAAGCTCCGACCGACGGCCACCTCCACCTGGATCCGGTCCCAATGCCGCCAAACCGCCACCAGAGGTGAGTACACTCACCTCCCGCCAGAATACTGCAGCTCATACCATTTACTAATTGCTGTTTTGAGGTTGTCTAGCCACTGGCCTGTGCCCATGTCTGACAGGTGTACCCCTTCCCGCCGGAAGAGCTTGTCCTCCCTGAAGGAGATGTCGTGGTGGTGGATTATTTTCCCACCCCATTGTGATACCAAGTCACCAATGGCTCTGTTGACCTTTTTGCGAGCCCTCTCCACCCCCCTGTTGGACCTGGCACCCCTCCAGACCCTCCGCTGTAGGAGATCTGACCATAAAATCGTCATGTCGGGGAAGGAGTCATGCAGGAACTCCAGAGTGGCCTTCATGCTAAGAATGAGGTCAACCCCCTTACGTTCCGGAAGGTCGTTCTCGCCTAGTTGTACGATCAGGGCATCGGGGTGGCTTAGCTCCCTGACCCGCATCCAAAAGGTTGGTAGCAGGCGGTCCCAGAGCATCCCCCTGTTACCCAGCCATACAATACGAATATCGTGTGCGAGGCCGAGATGTTCACCGGCCAAGGATCTTGCCGCCCATTCAGCCGCCCAGTGCACTATGCTATGTCCGATGATCCAGACCTGTTTCCTTGCACCTGTGGTAAGAACTAGAACAGAAACGAAGTCAAGTTGGACTGATCAACTTGGCGTATGTAACCTTGGTAGGCGTTGGATTTCCACCTACCCATTTGCTGAATATGTTGGGGAGAGATACCCAGCGCTGCTGCTTGGGATGCCATACCGATACGAAATGAGTGTGTACCAAAATCTGAAGGACGGAGCCCTGCCTTGCTTAACGCCCTTTTGAGAACCCCAGCGAATTGGTACCTAGTTAATGGGTGGCCATCTCTGTGAATCAGTAATGGGCCCTTTTTGCTCGGTCTTACCTTCAGGAAAGCCGTCAAGGCCCG
>JAHTLZ010002128.1:0-16054 GCA_023846285.1 Phrynocephalus versicolor
GGGGAAGAGACCCAGTTTGCGGCGGTTTGGAGACCTGGTTTAAGGACGCAGGTTGGAGACCCAATTTGGAGACCTAATTTGGGGACCCCCGTTTGGAGCCTCGGGCGGCGCCGGGACAGGAGCGGCGGTGGTGGGTTAAGGGTGTTATTTTTTCCTCCCCCCCCTTACCGACGACTAAACACAGGCAGTCCAAGGCGACGAAGCACCGGGTGCGATCCATCGCCGCCGCCTCTCCGCCCCGGGCGGGCGCGGGTCTTTGCGCAGCGGCGCCGGCGTCGGCGGGCGCTTCACATGGCGCGCAAGGCGAGCGATCCAGAGGCGATCCAGGGGCCAACGTCGGGAAAAAACTCCTTCCCCCAAACCTGGACGAGGAGGAAAGGAGGCGAGCGGGCGGAGCCCGGCGTGGATGGGGAGGGGGATGTGGGAAAGGCGGAGGAAAGGGGCCGGGCTGGGAAGGAGCTGCGCCGCCCCTCGGTCCTGCCCTGCCCGACGACGACGACGACGCCCGGGCTCCATCTGCTCCGGAGAAGCTGTTTTCCCGAGCCCTCACCACGGCCCTGCGGGCTGGCACTCGAACCCGAGACTCGGGCGGCCCGAGCACTCCTTCACTCGACGCAGTACGCGTCCCGTGGCTTTGCTTTAAACCGGCTGGCGCTCTTGTAGTTGATGTAGCACCGTCTATGTAAGGCACCCGGAATATGTTCCCTGGTTTATGTTTTTTGGCTCATATGATATTCCAATGCAAGGACAGCGTGCCTCCAAGCATGTGCAGAGCGCTTTTTTTGGCTTTCCCCGTCTGGTTTTTTGCCCTTAAGGAGAGGGCGTCCCTGAGCATACGGAGAGAATCAGAGAGAATCATAGAACCATCGGAGGGTTTCAAAGCAACCTTGGAAGTCGTCCAGTGGTGGTCCCAGTTTTGGACTACAACTCCCAGAATTCCAAGCCTGTGGGTGTTTTGGCCTGAAACATCTGGAGTGCCAAAGGTTCACCACCAGACCTGATACCATCACGAGAGAATCACTTTATTGTTCGTCTTTCAGATTGACCCTGAATTTTTTTAAAAAATACTTTTTAAAATAAGTTTCTTATTTGAGCTGAAGGAAGGTTTTCTCCAGGGAAACCGCTCCTGTTATTATTGTTATTACTAGAATTCATGATCCGTAAGGGTGAAAAGGCCCTTAGATCCAGACACATAAAGCCCCCAAATCCCTTTAAAAAAAAAGTCTGATTAGCAGGAGTTGTCGTTTGGAAAATAATAATAATAATTAAAAATTACTTAAAAATAAAAATTAGTTTAAAAAATTAAAACTTAAGTTGATTTTTCTGGGGCTTTGCCTGCTACCTCACCTCTGCCTAAGACATTTTATTCTTCTCCTGCTAAACAGTATCACTCCGGGCGGGTTTGCTTCCCCTCCGCTCCTCTCCATAAAATAAAAATGGATTTCAAAAGCAATCTTAGAATGTAAGATTGTTTCCAGATCTTTGCACTGTCAAAGCTTTTAAAGCAAGATTTTATTTTCCTGGAGAATTTTTCCCATTTTTTATTATTATTATTATTTTAAATCCCCTCCTCCCCCCTCCTTTTTCCCTCCCTCTTTCATGGAGGACAAGTTGTTTCCAACAAAAAAGAAACTGGATGTGTTAAATTTCTTTCCTCCCCGGACGATGTTTATTCAATGCTGGGCGTAGTTATAAACAAACACAAAAGGCCTGTTTCAGTTTTTCCTTGTGTTTGCACCGTTCTTAGTGGTTGTCGGCCTGTTTCGGGCTAGTATAAGCCCGCCGGCCCAGCGGTGAGTACCGAAAGGAGATAAGCCATATAGAGAGGGCCAAGATGAACATTTTCAGTATTCCTTTTGCCATGACAATTTACCTCTTTGGTGGAGTACAGAAATAACTTGAATTTATCTGATTTTTATAACTCCCCCCCCCCCAATTTCATCTCATTTTTAATCTTCTTCGCGACCCTGCACTCTCCCTTCCGGAGCTCTCCGAGTTCATCTCGGCGGCACTGTTGAGGTCCCCTCGCCTATTGGTTGTAGGGGACATCAACGTGCATGCCGAGGTTGGACTGTCGGGAGTAGCTCTGGAATTCATGGAGTCCATGGCCTCCATGAACCTGTCCCAATTAGTCATCGGACCTACCCATAAGGGTGGACACACCCTGGACCTGGTTTTTGCCTCCACATCGCGGGGTTCGGATCTGGGGGTCGGGAGGTTGCTGACCCGGCCCGTGTCATGGTCAGATCATTATCTGCTGACTTTCTCTCTTGCGGTAGCCACCCCGCCCCGCGGGGAGCTGGGCCCTTCCATCTGGGCCCGTCCCCGGAGGCTCCTTGACCCTGTGCGGTTCTCGGAGTCCCTCGGGGATGTTCCAGACGGTTTGGATGACGATCCGGCCGACTCCCTTGTCCAACGGTGGTTTGAGGAGGTGGCGGGGGTTGTCGATCGGATCGCCCCCAAGCGCCTGATCCGATGCCGAGCCCGCTCGTCTCCTTGGTTTACTGAGGAGCTGCGGGCGATGAAGCAAGAGCGGAGAGGGTTAGAGAGCAGATGGCGGAAGGCTCGGACGGCACAGAATTGGGCTGCGGTTAAGGCGTTGACCGGTCGCTATTCCCGTGCGATAAGGGCGGCCAGGAGATCTTTCGTCGCCCTGAGAATTGGTGAGGCCTCGAATCGTGAAGCGGAACTTTTCCGTGTGGTTCGAGACCTCACCAATCCCGGTCCGCCGGGGCCTCCTCCTAGTGATTTCACTAGCGAGTCATTTGCAGCCCACTTTAAATCTAAGATAGAGGCCATCCGTTCCGAGCTGGACTCCGGTTGCCCTAGCTCAGCCCCTGTCGTGGCCAGCGTCGGGCCGCCTCGGTCGCCTCGGTTTGTTGAGTTTGGGCCTGTTACAGCTGTGGATGCCTCCAGGGCCCTGGGACACTGCAGGCCTGCGGCTTCTCCGTTCGACCCTTGCCCTTCCTGGTTAATTAAGAGCGCAGGGGGGAGCATGCCGAAATGGGCTTCACTGATTGCTTCGGCCTCCTTCAGAGACGGGATCTTTCCTAGTCTTCTGAAGGAGACGGTGGTGAAGCCCATTATTAAAAGACCCGGCTTGGCTGTGGACGATTTGTCCAACTATCGTCCCATAGCCAATGTTCCCTTTTTGGGCAAGGTGATTGAGCGAGTCGCCGCCCTGCGTCTCCAGTCGTTCCTGGAGGAGAACCATGTCCTGGATCACTTCCAGTCCGGGTTCAGGCCGCGTCATGGGACGGAGACGGCCCTGGTCGCGCTGCATGATGATCTGTTGAGGAGGGCCGACAGGGGTTGTTCTACCTTGCTGGTCCTTCTCGACCTGTCAGCGGCTTTTGATACCGTCGACCACGGTATCCTGCTGGAGCGGCTCTCGGAGGTTGGGATTGGGGGCCAGGCTTTGGCCTGGTTCCGGTCCTTCCTTGGGGGCCGTATCCAGCGAGTGAGCTTGGGTGGTGAGCTGTCGACGCCCTGGACACTCTCTTGTGGGGTGCCTCAGGGGTCGTCGCTCTCCCCAATGCTCTTTAACATCTATATGAAGCCGCTGGCCGAGATCATCCGGAGTTATGGAGTCTGCTGCCATCAGTACGCTGATGACACGCAGCTCTATCTCTCCTTTTCCACCTGTGCAGTGGAGGCCGTCCGTACCCTTGATCGTTGCCTGGCTGCGGTTCTGGACTGGACCAGGACCCACAGACTCAAGCTCAACCCAGGCAAGACCGAGGTTATGTTCTTCGGGGGCTCATCGGAGGGGTACTGTGGCCCTCTTCCCAGTCTGGGTGGGTCTGCCCTCCAGCTGGCGCAAAGAGTGCGGAATCTGGGCGTTGTCCTGGACCCGGATCTGACCCTGGACTCTCAGGTGTCAGCCGTGGTCAGGTCGGCCTTTTACCATCTAAGGCTTATCGCCCAGATTCGCCCGTACCTCGATGAGGGCTCCTTGAGGACAGTGGTACAGGCGCTGGTCATGTCGAGGCTGGATTATTGCAATGCTCTCTACATGGGGCTCCCCTTGAACCTTGTTCGGCGATTGCAGCGGGTCCAGAACACGGCGGCCAGGCTGGTGGTTGGTGCGCGTCGTTATGACCGCATCACCCCCATCCTGGCTCGCCTACACTGGTTACCCGTTGCCTCCCGAATAAGGTTCAAGGTGTTGGTTTTGGTTTACAAAACCCTCCATGGCTTGGCCCCTGATTATCTGGCAGAGCGTCTTCCCCGACAATTAGATCCGGCCCGGCCCACCCGTGCCTCGGTGGCCCTTTCCCTGCGGACGGTCCCCCCGAGGGAAGCCCGCAAAGCGAGTACTCGCGGTCGGGCTTTCTCGGTGGTGGCACCGGCAATGTGGAACAAACTCCCAGGTGAACTTCGGCAGGCTCCCTCGCTGGCGGCCTTTAAGAAAAGCCTTAAGACCATCCTTTTTCGAGAGGCCTACGGCGAGGGTTAGGGACCCTGTTTGTTTGTTTGTTTGTTTGTTTGTTTTTTCCCCGCCTACTTAATCTTGGACTCAATCGTTTTTAGGAAATCTGTTGTTTATTGCCAATTTTGATTTTATCTGTATTATTCTTATGTTGTTAACCGCCCTGAGTCCCCATTGTGGTGAATAGGGCGGTATACAAGAGTTAAAAATAAATAAATAATAAATAAATTCTATGGGGGTGGAAGGTGCACCCTGTAATTTCATCCATCCATGTTTGTGCAATTTCTTCCTAGTCCGAGGCATCGGTATTCAACCATGTCATCCCCCCTGCCCCCGTGCCATCAGGTTATTTCTGATTTTCAGCGACCCTATGCTGGAGCAAGCCCCCCAAAGGCCCTGCCGTGAATCAGCTCTGCTCAGCTTTTGAAAACTCAAAGCTGTGGATTCCTTCATGGGATGCCTCTGTCTCGCACGGCATTCTCCTCTTTCCCTGTGGACTCCAGGTGGCGGATTCAAGTTAACAGCTTTTTAAAAATTTCTCCCGAACCCGATTAGCTTCTCAGCTTTTATACCTCTCTAGGGCATTGGGAGTAGCGATTAAATTGAAAAAGCATAGAAAGCAGAGGAAAATAATGCAGAACCCTACTGGTGTTACACCAGTGGATGCCTAAAAGTATAGGCCACGCCAGCAAATTGCTGGATATTGACAAGTTCTTTGTGTTTAAAAAAACAACAACAAGAGTACACATGGGCTAGTCCTTGAAATGAAAATAGGCGTCCTTTTGTTGTGTTTTGAAGGGGAAGCATCCATGCCTTTCTGTTAAAACTACAATAATTGTGATTATGTTGGATTTTTTAAGGGCCATTTATGAGATCAAGATGGAGCATGATTGCCACCCAGAGGCCAAAGGTGGAATTGCTACAGAGGTGGGGGGGGGAACCCAGATGTTCACAGCTGGGAATCTTTCACCAGGGATGACTCGGAATCTTCATAGACGATTAGTAGGTGTGCATTACTGTGGTGATGGTGGTGGTAGTGATAGTGGTAGTGCTGGTACTTGGAAATACAGAGCCCGTTTTCATAATATATAAAAACAATAAATGAAAACAAGGTGATTAATAAAATAAGTTATTATTATTATTTGCAATTGATAACTGGTTCAGGGGGAAATCGGGGATTCACTGCAACGGCCATGCGAGCAAAACCTTTTGATTGGAAATGTGCTTTTCTTGGGGTTTTGGGGGTGTTTTTTTTTTTAGTCCAGCGGGGTGTGGATTTTGTGTCTGGGCTTCTTTCAAATGCAACCCCGTGGCCTGTGATCAGTTCCGTCTGGTGGCAGTGAGTTCCGCCGTCTCTCCCTACCCCAGGCAAAGAAGCTTTCCATTTCGTCGGCGTGCTGAGTTTTCACGAGATTCCCCTGACTCCTAGTGATATGCCAGACATATGGTACCCACAAATGTGATCTTAACACCCATTTCTCAACCCACTTCCTTGGAAGTGATAGGCCCTCGGCTGCGCATTTCAGGGTAACTGGGCAGAATTTAGTTCTCCACAAAACATTGCTGAAGTATTTTTCAAGTATTCTCCCCCCCCCCCCAAAAAAAAAATCAACCATGAATTTTCAACTGCCTCTAGACTTGTCTGGATCGGAGGTTTTAAAAGAACGGCATGATGCATGTTAGGATTTTTCATTGGGAGCCCTGTGGGAACACTCGGCCAGATCAAAGTCTCCTACAAGGGGGACGAGGCTAACCAGGAGGGGAAATTCCCCCGTGGGGTCAAAGCTTCTCCCAAGGGGCCTGCCCTACATCAGGGCCTCGTAGGTCAAATTCTGAAGCCAGACGCCGGGGTGCGTAGGAGGCTCCAGGTCCTTGGAAAGCGTCTGAGAATCGCGCAGGCTTCTTTGTTCCGGATTGGGACTCTTTTGCACCGCCACTACCTTTGAGTATTCTACTTCGTTCCCGGAAGGCAGCTCTTTCGGGAGCAGATCTCCGGGTTGGCCCGAGAAATCCTCCCTTGCCAGGAGAGGGTTGATCTTCCAGACAGCACCGGGAGCTTCCACCAGCCTCTGGTTTTCTAGGGTTGTTTTTGAGTCTCTCTCACCCTCTTGGGGCGGGCAAACCTTCCAGATGTCCCCGATGGCTGACGGGAGATAATCCTGACTCCATTTCTCGGCGGACGGAGGGGGGAAGTCCTAGAAATTTGGGTTTGAAGAGAAGAGGACAACAGGGTGTTTTAGGATTCGTCCATCCCCCGCTTCCTCGACAACCAATTCTTGTTCACTGGTTCAACTTGAACTGCAGTTCCACGTCAACCACAGGCCTAGAAAAAGGGGGACTGGTGCGGCTGACCAAGCTCCGGGTTTTAATCCGAACATCTGAGGGCTGACCAAGATGGCCAGCTCTACTCCGCCAGCACCTTCGGCCCTCTGGAGAGCACCTTTTAAAATTCGGCCTAAAAACTGGAGCGTTTCAACTGCTTTCTACAAAATCCAAGTCCACCACATGCCCCAAGGTGGTTTTTTTTTTAAGACAGGGGAGTAAGACCGGCCACTGGCTTGGAATGGATTTTTATCTCCTCGTAGGGGGAATTTTGCCCCTGACCACTCAAGTTAGGTCGCTTTCATTAATGGGGGGAAATACTGTAATAATAATTGCAATATCAACACATATTCCAATTATTATGGTTTAGAAAGATCCCCTATTATTATTATTATTATTATTATTATTATTATTATTATTATTATTATTATTATTATTATTATTATTATTATTATTATTATTATTATAAATAAAGCAGTGGGAGCCCACAGGAGGCAGATCCAGGTATGTTTTAATAGTAGCCTTTACAGTTTATTTATTCATATTTATTACATTTTTATACCCCCCACAATTAAACCAGCGAGTCAGAAGAGACAAAGTCTCAGGATGCTAAGCAAAAAGATCCTTTATTGAAACAAAAGCCCAATGTGTTTACTTTATTATTTTATATTTGTTATATTTTTATATTATATTTTATATTTATGTTTAAATTTTAAACTGTAAATATCTTAGTAACAGTCCCACTGGGCTTGTAAAAAGTAAAAATATCTATCCACCCAAATTACCATACATTTTTAGTGTCTATAAGCCTTTTATCAGAATATACACTACTAATTTCATAACAATTGCTGTATAAGAATAATAGATATTCATTGCTTGTCCCTTTGTTTTAATGCATTTTAACATAGCCCCTGAAGAAGGCTTCCTAAGCTGAAACGCGTTGGGCTTTTGTTTCAATAAAGAATCTTTTTGCTTAGCATCCTGAGACTTTGTCTCATCTGACTCGCTGGTTTAATTGTGGGGGGTATAAAATGTAATAAATATAAATAAATAAATAAATAAATAAATAAATAAAATATGTTCATAACTTGTCTTCTCCAGATCTTTGTTGAGAGCGGTGGTCGTCGTGGCCTTACCTCCTCCTCCTCTCTCCGAGGGCGCCAGGATGCGGCCCATGACACAAGGACGGACCCCACAGCGTACCAGGGAGAACGCTTCTGCTTGCCCTGCTGAGGACAGGTTTCCCTTTTACACCCTCGCAGGTCTCTGGCTTGGGGTTTGAGCATCAGCCATTTAAAAGGGCGTCCTCGGCCAGGCCGTAAAGCTGCCAACTTTTGCCCAAATGCAACCTAATCCCACTATAACTAAAAAAACGAGAGAGAGAGAAAGGGTTGATGGTGGCCATAGACTCCCCCCCCCCCTTCTACTAACCGGCCACATTTTCGCTGGCATCCAATGGGCAATGTTGCTTTTCCCTGGATCAGGGATTTGGGGCCAGAGGTATTTTTGAAGCCTGGAAGAGAGACAGGAAAAAACACACACAATGAATAAGATGTTCTAATAAGGGTCTTAAGTTTCTTCTCCTTTTGTTTTGTTTCTGAAAGAATAAAACCTATTACAGTGGCACCTCATATAAAGGAATTAATTCGTTCCAAATGAAATTATGTTAAGCAAATTTTCCTTTATACAAATTTCCCATAGGAAATCCATTGAAAACACAATAATCCCTAATCGCGACAATTTTTATGTTGTACAGATTCGCCCTATAGACGAGTCTGTTAAGCAAATTTCCTCTACCTCTGGAATTTTTTATGTTGTACAGATTTTATGTTATACAAACCGTTTGTTATACGTGGGTCCACTGTATTTTTATCCTGGGATGAGCAACCCTTGTCCTGAATGGCCTTCAGATGGAATGATGGAATAAATTATCCCCTCCCCCTCCGCCCCCCCCCCCCAGTTGCATTTATTTCATTGCATTTGTCCCCAAAACGCTTTGCAGCTCTTTGCCATAACACGGGGCCCTGTTGTGAGAATAAGCAAATGACATTGGTGGAGGCAGTAAGGCCCAACCTGTTTCAAGTTGCTGGTCAAGAAAGGTTGCCTAGGGTAGGGTTCTCCAACACCCCCACCCCTTTGTTACAAAGATGTGTTTCTCATTTGATGCAAATGGTGTGAATTTGCATGGCTGAACTGAGATGCCTGATGCCTCCTCCGGAGGGACTTTTCAGAGTTAAAGGCACTGGATGGGTTGCTTGCATCTTTTTTTTTTTTTGCACCCATCAAGCTCTGTGCCCGGTGTGAAGACAAATAAAGCAAAGAACCTAGATTTGGTTGGAGTTGCTTTGCGTGACGGAGCAGCCCCTTCTCCTAGTCTAGAAAAATATATGTTATTATTTGTAGAAAAACCTAGAGGGTATGTGTGTGGAATTGAGAATTGATCTTTCTGAACAGGAAGCTAGGCAGAGCCTCCCAGGAGAGCCACAGCCAGGTCCAGAAAAGAGAATGATGGGGGGGGGCAGTAGTCCACGAAATCCACACATCACATCCAGATGCTTACATCCTTGTAGCAAGATGTGTTCCCCACCAGAAGAAGCTAGGCACCACCCCTTAAAGCACTATCTTCTTTCTCTAATGTTCCTGACCCCTTTCTCCTGATTCAGCCATAACCAAGTGGCTTGTTTTTTAAAGATTTTTTTTTTAAAGTTTGCCACCTTAACAAGGAAAAAGGAAAGAAAAATAACGGGGAATCAAAAGATAAAAAAGGTGTATATGTTTCTCTGTGTGTGTATGTGTTAGAGATTATGACAAATATAGATTTATTTATGTAGTGTTATTTATGCTGTATGCTGTATGTATGCTGTATTATTTTATGTGCATTTGAGTTTATGCATTTGAGATTATGTTAATTATGGTTTTACTCATATACTGTTATATGTATGTGTGGGGGCACATATCTAATCTATCTATCTATCTATCTATCTATCTATCTATCTATCTATCTATCTATCTATCTATCTATCTATCTATCTATCTATCTATCTATCTTCCTTCCTTCCTTCCTCTCTCTCTCTCTCTCTCTACTGTTATATTTTGTATTCTCTCTCTCTATTGTATATCACCCAGAGTGCCTCCTTGAACCAGATTGTTTTGCAGTATAAAAACCAAATAAATAAAATAAAATATGTATATGTGGATTGCAACTCCTAAGTGCTGTCACAGGTCTAAGGCATTTTTGGGAGCCCTGGTTGAGAAATGCAAAACCTGTCGCACTTCTGCTAATGATAATTCCGGACCTACCAATGGTGCTTGTACATGATAGCCAAAGATCCAAAGAAGACGAAGAGAAGGAGAACGCTGATCAAAAGCGCCGAAACCATCACCTCGACTTCACCATATTCTGTGGGGTGCAAGAAGGAAGACTTTTAAAAACTGGGCCCCAGTCTCTCTCTCCCCCCAAAAACGGTGCTCGCCATTACATCTTCCACCACTCACACCCAAGCTGAGATTGTGAGGTACAGGCAGGTCCTGAAATTTGCACCCCAATAAGGTGATTGGGGGGGGGGCAGGTGGTGCTGACAAGACTTTCCTTGTAAAGACAAAAATATACAATTTTTTCCAGTTGTGATAATTTTGGAGACCTTTTACAGTTCAATCCGGCAGGCCGTGAACTCGTTAAATAAAAGCAAAATGATTTAAATAAGCAAAGAACTCTCAGCTCCCATTCGTTTACTTCAGGCATCTCCAAACTTCGGCCCTCCTGAGGTTTTGGACTACAACTCCCAGAATTCTAAGCTTAATTGCAATGGCAAAGGACTGTGGGAGGTGTGGTCCAAAACATCTAGAGGGGCAAAGTTTGGACAGGCCTGGTTTACTTATTAGTGGCCTCTCTACTCCGCCTTTCATTCATTGAGCTCCAACGGCTCTTAGCTCCCCCCTCCCCACGATGTTCCTACGAGGCGGGCCAGGCGGAGGGCACTTGACCCAGAGGGGTGGGGGTTCCGAAGCCCGGTCTGCCATCCCTTTGGCGGGCCGCTCTAACCACTATCCTGCGCTGTCTCGTCGCGAGGCCCGGCCCCGCTCCGAGGAAGGTCGCCGTTGCTCACCGTGGCCCTTGGTACGGAGGGTCAGCACGGGGCCCCGGGTTCTCCCTCCGTCGGTGGCGGCCGTGAGGTAGACGCGCAGGGACGAAGCGGTGGCCAGATCCTTAATGATGTACCGATAGATGGACGCATCTAAGACCACGGCTGTCGGGAAGAGAGGAACGCAATAATTAGAGCCCACCAAGCCAGCTCCAAACGAAGGTGCCTCCTCTCTCGGTTTAAAATGCACGGGAGTGGTTTTTCCAAATGTTATTTATTCATTATGATTTCTTATGTTGAGATCCAGCCCAGTTGCCGGTTGATTCCTTCCTTCTGGGTGGGCGGCAGGATCAACAGGCCACCAGCCCAAGGAGACTCCGGTGACCAAGCACTTTCCTTCAAGGTGATCTCTGCTGGCCCCGTTTGTACGAGCCACCGGGTTGGATTTGAACCCGTGGCCAGCCAGGACTCCGACCCAGAAAGCTTTCCCTTAGGAAATGGAGCTGGGGTATTTATTTATTTATTTATTTGATTTATTATACCACATAGTCTGGCCCCGAGGCCACTTGGTTTACAAAATTTAAGCATAAAGAGTGCATTAAGGTTAAAGGTTAAAAGTCCCCCCCTGCACATGCATGCTAGTTGTGCCTGACTCTAGGGGTGGTACTCATCTCCGTTTCCAAGCCAAAGAGCCAGTGTTGTGCAAGTCCGTGGCCATGTGGCTGGCACGGCTGCAAGGAAACACTGTTCTACCTTCCTGCTTTTTTTTTTACGGCGGTACCTATTTATCAACTTGCATTTACCTGCTTTCAAATTGCTAGGTTGGCAGGAGCTGGGGTGATCAGCAGGAGCTCACTCCACTGCGGGGCACCCGGGATTCGAACCGCCGAGCTGCCGATTTTGCAGCCAACAGTTTCGGCACTCTACCCCACTGAGCCACCACACCCCTCCAAAATAGTGCATACAAATAGGTAAATTGAACATAATGAAACCATGATTAAATCAAGGAGTGACAGATGTCCCAGGCAGAAGCCAATTTCCTCATCTTTTCTCCATTTCATCTCCTCTTTCTCACCTCCCTCCCTTCCCTCTCTTTTCTGTCACTCACACCGCAAGCCGCAGCGAGTAACGTAGACATCTGCCCACACCTGATGTGAGAAGGAGCAGTGAGAAGGAGCCTTCTAGAAGAAGGATCAATGATTGCCCTTCCCCTCTCTGCAAGCTGCATCCTGATAAATAAATTTAGAAATCTGGATTTTTCTATGCAAGCTTTCTACGCAGGCGAACAACCCAAGGTGGGAGGGATTGCGTTTCTCTTTCAAAAGATCGCACACACTATTTGAAAGCTTGTTTTTTGCTTCTCAGAAAAGGCAATATCGAGAAAAATAAAAGCATTGGGATCTTACATTAAACAGGATCCCCCCAAAATGAGGTCAGTGCCTTGGAAAACCTCAATCAGGTGAACAACCCAACGCTAAGCACCCTGAAACTCCCCAACCACTGTTGGCCATAAAGAGATGTGTGTGTGTGTGGGTGGGTGGGTGAGGGAGAGAGAGAGAGAGAGAGAGAGAGAGAGGGAGAGACCCTTAAGTATACATTTTGGTTCGGGGGAGGGGGGAATGGGGATGCCTGCAAGTTGATCGCTGAAGCATCCTTCCCACTGTCCTATGGAAAAACGTTTCCAGGAGCCAAAATTCACTTTTGTTATCAGGAGTCTCCTTCTTTGACGGTATTTAAGCAGAGGCTGGATGGCCATCTGTCGGAAATATTGTGAAGGGGTTCCTGCTTGGCAGGGGGTTGGACTCGATGGCCCATGAGGTCTCTTCCAACTCTATAATTCTATGATAATTCTATGATTCTATGATAAATCGTTATTAACGAAGGGGCAGGAGAGGCTGATTGCTCGGACGTGAGGGATGCCAACTTTCTTGGCATCCCTAAGGTCTGGAATCTCTTTTTAAAAAGATTGCCCAAGAGTTGATTTATGTACGTGCTCCCGTATTCTGTCGTGAGTACAGAATTTAAGTTTTTAAAATCCAGCTTTTTCAACCTGTCTCTGCTTAATCACCAAACCACAGCAATTTGTTCCTTCTCCTTACCCTGCTCATCCTTCCCCTCTTCTCGGTAGCAAAGGGTATAGTTTCGGATCACACCGCCCCGTTCTTCTAGCGGGAGCGTCTCCCAATGCAGCTCCACCTGGGCTTTCCAGAGGCGGGTCGGATACAAAGTCGGTGCACGGCGTGGAGCTGGGGAGAAGCCAAAGAAAGGAGAATGGCGACTTCGCCGGCCGTTTTCTGGCAATAAAAGACTTCCTCCTCCTGTCCTTCACCTGCCTGGTTCTCATCAGTGAAAGGGATTACTTGTAGTAGTTTCCAAATGGGGTGGGGATATTATTATTATTTTTTTTAAAAAACAGCCTATCGGACTTTTACCAACAGGAGTTGAGCCAGAGTCTGAACAATAGGAGTAGGACAACCCGGGGGATGGGGACTCATCCTACTTACCTATCTGCTTCGAATAAGCACTGGTAGAGCCACAAGCCCAAACACGGTTGTGCATGAGGGCAAAGACCTTAAGGCTGTAGAGATTTCCCGGCATGATTGCCTCTGCAGAGAAAAACAATTGGATGTGGGAAACGAAGGTGTATCAAAGACCAAGGAGGGTAAAAGGGGGAGAGCAGGAAATCATGGGTTGGAGTTTGGTCCATAGCGCTTCCGCCTGTGTCCGACACTCACCTGTAATCACCATGTGGTCGGTATTTCCGGAGTGATAATACCAGAAAGTGTCTTCATTTTTTTCCCTGGGTAACCGGCCCCACTCAAACACATATCTGATGGTTGGGAAATGGGGAAGGGACCATTGCAAGAGGAGGCCATGGTCCGTGGCTGGAGACGCAAGAACCAGCAAAGGGGCAGCTCGTTCTAGATGGGAAATGAATGCAACAATCTGAGTTTGGGAACAAGCTGAGAAGGACCCCTTGACCCAAGGGGGTTTGGTTCCAAGCCCACCTCTTCCCATGGATGCCGAAGGATGCAGATTATAGCCAACACTCTTTTAAAAGGGGATATTAGCGTGGTCTCTGGATCGGTTATTAGCAATCTGTTATTATTGGTCGTGAAAATCTGGCTCTACAGCTGGAGACCCTAAACCACCGGTGTCAGGAAAGTAACTTGTTGTATCATACCCTCGTCATTCCCCAAAGTAACTAGGCACAGGTCCAAGTTGACCTGGAAGCCTTACCTTCATCAGATGGCAGGACCATTAGTTTGGTAACGGGTGATACACCCACCACGTTGCGGGCGGTAATGGAGAAAGTATATCCTTCTCTAAGCGGGAGTCGGAGAGGACACTGCAGGTCTCGGGTGAGGCATTGTGGGATAGCGGGCTCCCCCTTTTGTTGGGAGAAGAGGCTATAGGTCAGGATCTCACCGTTGGCTTCCTTTGGCTTCAAGGGCTAAATAAGGGGGAAAGAATAAAGGCAATGGGACCCCTGATCAGATTTCCATACCCTTCTTGGTTTTATTTCTTCTCTTACCTTCCACATGAGTATGATGTCTCGTTTCCCATCGGCGCCAGAAATTCCAAATTTCCTCCACAGTGCCGGACCCCGGGAGGGAACTAGAGTTGTGAGAGATGCAAGGCACAGAAGAAGATAAAAGCAAAGCAAGAAAAAGAGCGTGTGAAACGAGAGGGGTACCTGAGCTCCCTCCTCTAGTGTATATGGGTTATAGGGACAGATCTTGGGTCACAACACATCCATTGAGGCATGTTTTTGGGGAACCCCATTTTCTGCAAAAGCCGTAGAATTACTTTAAGCCAGAGCTCAGAAAAGTTACTTTCGAGACAGTGCCTGGAATCCTGTTGGCTACTGACACCAGCCTTAGATATTGTGGCATGAACAGCAGCCAACTAAGTACCTCTAATTACAGAGTTGCAGCTTCTATTCCTCACTGGTGCCACAAGAAGAAATGCGAGCGGTGACTCTTTAACTAGAGGCAATCTCCCGCTCTAATTTATACCGCTCTGCTTCATCCACGAGCATTTCATTGATAAACGAGTGACACACACACCCTCCATCCCCTTGTAATATCTCTTGACAAGGTAATAGAGCTCCCTTACCTGCCGGCAGGGTTCTCACATATTTCACTGGGCTCCAGTTGCTCCAGAAGGGGCTCCCATCGCTTTGGAGGGAAGGGCTCGGGAGGTATTTTGCTCGTACCCGGACGGAGTAGTTGGTGAAGGGGGAAACTCCGCAGATATTTGCAAAGGCCTGCCCGTTCTCAGCTGCCGTGAAATTCACCTACATTGGAAGAAGGATAAGGGTAACTGTGACTATCCAGGAGTTTTCAGACTTCATACAGGAGCCAAGGGGTTTCAACTGCAGCGCTGCAGCCATGACTCCACTCACGACCTGGGGTTCAATCCCAGGGAGACGGCTCTAGGTTCACTCAGCCTTCCATCCTTCTGAGGTTAGTACAATAAGTACCCAGCTTGCTAGGAAAGGAGGGGGAGAAATGTATACAATTAAATTGTAAACCTACTGGAGAATGCTTTGCGCACCGTAGGAAGATATAGAAACAGCTCACTTCGCTTGGCCTTGTAATCTCTTTCCGTGGGCTAGCATGCCTCAAGTTCCTACGTGTGTTTTCCAATTTTAAATTTTCTATCTCTCAGAGTGGCATTTCCCTCCTTTGATTAGTTTGCCTATTGTTCTCGGCGTTTACTGCATATAGCCTTCTTAATGACGTGAGATGCCTCTTCGCAATCATTGTTCTTCTCGGTAATTGACGTGCACTCATTGTCTCCCCCTTGGTATTGTGTCCTTCACTGTTGTAAGCAAATTGGGGTCCTTTCCAAGGAGAAAAGCAGGGTCAAAATATGGGAAGCAAGGATGGAGCTGATGATGGATAGAAGGAAGGAAGGAAGGAAGGAAGGAAGGACAACCCACCCCGGTCTAATATAATTTCACAAGAGCTGGGAAGAAACTAGTTACAAGTAGGTAGTCTGATGTTACTAGTTGCTTCAAATTTGCAACTGGTATAGCTGGCAGCTAATTGTTACTTTTTCTTTCTTTCTTTCTTTCTTTCTTTCTTTCCATCCAACCTCAGCTCCTCCTTCCTTCCTTCCTTCCTTCCATCCATTATTAGCTCCTTCCTCCCTTCCATCATCAGCTTTCTTTCTTTCTTTCTTTCTTTCTTTCTTTCTTTCTTTCTTTCTT
>JAHTLZ010002130.1:0-14282 GCA_023846285.1 Phrynocephalus versicolor
AATGTGATTTTACATACAATAACAATGGATGAAAATGCCCTTATTTAGAAGGTCCTTTCAGGATGCAGTTAATTGTATAATTTGTCTCTCATATACTTACTCATTTCTCCCGCCCTCCCTAGTATGTTTGATACTCCTGTTTAATATTGTTTATTTTCATTTTAAGCTCTTCGATTATGCTTCTATTTTTATTTTACATGGACCTTTGAGTGTTGGTTTGAAGGAACAGCCAAATATGTTTCAAACTTATGAAAAAGAAAATGAAAGTACAGTTGTCCCCCACCCTTTCGCGGTTCATATACTGCAATCCCGGTATATCGCGGGTTCACAGTATATGAAAAAAAAGGCTCCCTGGGGTAAGGAGGAAAGGCCTTCCCAGGCCCATCAGAGGCCCCAAAAGTGCTTCCCCGCAAACCGGAAGTGACTTCAGGTAAACCAGAAGTGACTTCCAGATCACTAGAAAGCACTTTTGGGGCCTCTGGGGGACTGGAAAGCCCCCTGCAGGCCTGTTTGAGGCAGCACCAAGCCTGGGGTAAATACAAGAGCCCCAGAAAGCCCGCCCAGTCCCGACCTGACCCAGCATCTGCATATTGCGGATTTTCAATTATTGCGGGTTGGGTCAGATCCCTAACCCCTGCGATAGGTGGGGGTTTACTGTAATCTCAATTATATTCTACAGCAGTAGTTCCCAATCATGGATATCCTAAATGTTCTTGGGCTGCAGCTCTCAGAAACTTGCACCACTACCTATATTGCCCAAGATTTCAGGAAGTTGCAATCCAAGAATACCTGGCTTACCCAAGATTGGGAATTACTGTTCTACAGTGAGACAAGAAAAGTAATTGATTAACTATTACTTTTATGAAGACATTTTAAAGGTACTTGTTCTCTTCAGTTGTTCTCTTCATTAAAAAATTGTACAATATTTGGTGCTGTTGAATACGTATACAAAATGGTGATTTAATTGGCATTTTAAAAATAATTTCAAAACATTTTGGGGCTTCTATTTTGTTTGTGGTGTTAAATTGCATGGTCCATATTGTAAGCCAGCTCAACAAGATTACAGTTGTCCCCCGCCAATTAGCGGTTCATATACAGTGGACCCTCAGGTAACAAACGGTTTGTATAACAAAAAAATCTGTACAACATAAAAAATTCTGGAGATAGGGGAAATTTGCTTAACAGAATCGTCTATGGGGTGAATCTGTACAACATAAAAATGGTTGCTATTAGGGACTACTCTGTTTTCAATGCATTCCTATGGGAAACTTGTATAAAGGTAAAATTGCTTAGCATAATTTCATTTGGAACAAATTAATTCCTTTATACAAGGTACCACTTTACTGTGGTCCTGGTATATCGCTGGACCACAGTATATGAAGGCAAGGTCTCCTGGGGCAAGCTGTGTGGGCCTGTTTGGGGCCTCCTGCACTTATCCCAGGCCTGGTGCTGCCCCGAGTGGGCCTCCGGCAGGCTTTCCTCAGAAATGGTTTGTGGCAAATTGAAAGTCACTTCTGAAAACCAGAAGTGCCTTCTGGATCAATCGAAACCACTTTGGGGGCCTCCGACAGGCCAGAAAGCCCTTCAGAGGCCTGTTCAGGGCAGCACCAGGCCTAAGGTAAGTGTAGGAGGCCCAAGACAGGCCCTCCAGTGATAACCTGACCCAGCAACCGCATATCACAGATTTTCCTTTATCGCAGGTCGTGTCAGGTCCCTAACCCCTGTGAGGAGCAGGGGATTACTGTACTGTCTTCACAATCACAATCCTTCCTTCCTTCTATCATGGCATGCTTGGTTAACAAAATCAAAGGTATTTGGTTCATAAACTTAATTCTTGGTGGGTATTGGTGCTGAAAATCCGGCGGGAAAATATCCTAACTGCCTAGGGTACTGCTTTGGACATAAATTAAAGAAATAAGGAAGACAGGAGTCACAATATGTAGGCTGTGACATTAGTCTAATACCGCTCCTGAGTTTATTATTCTGTTATGCACGTGGTTGCATGGCATACCCTCCAGACCCGACATCACCAGCCAGATGCCTTCTGCCAGGAGTGCTGGGCTACAGCTCTCATTATCCACCAACCAACACAGCCAAAAATTGTTCCATTCTAGGCTGTAAAATGGCTTTCTGCCTTTTAAATAGTGCTTTTATGCAATTTTATGTTGTATCGTTGCAAAATTACTTACAGTAATTCTTCAGATGTGTGTACTAGAGTCAATAGTAGCAATGCACTCAATCTAGTTTGTATAAACAATCTTGTACTCCGGTCCTGTTCTTGTTTAGTTGAGACAATCAAGTTCTTATCTGTCTCCATGACTGGTGAGTGCTTTAAGCTTTTCCCTAATGTGTGCTGTAAAATAACCTTCCTGTTATTTATTAGCACTTCCTATTTTTCTCCTTATTGCTGGGTGAGGAACATGTGTGCACCTTTTCATGTGGCCTAGAGTTATCATTTGGCCCGACCCAACATGACCCATGGTTACATGTTCTGGAAGTTTAAGTCTAAACAACTGGATTCCCTTTTGTTTGTTTGTTTTGCCTCAGATACTGCTATGTGGATACTTGTTAGCAATGACTGATGTGGAATCTACATATGCAGATTTCATTGCTTCTGGAAGAACTGGGAGAAGAAATGCCCTTCATGATATCCTTGTGTCCTCCACAAGTGGGAATTCTAGTGAGCTGTCCCTAAAGTTATCGGAACTTGATATAAATAAAACAGGTAAGAGCTCAGTTTAAAAAAAATGGAGAAAATCATAAATATTAGCAAAGTGTGGTGGGTTAGCCATGTCAGGGTGTTGCAGCGAAATCTATTAAGTGTGTTGGGCACCTTAAATATCAACATGAGTTTTTTGTTTTGATTTTTGCAATAATTGTTGTTTTGTGCCTTGTTTTGCTGTTGTCTGAAGAAACAGGCTCATGTCCTTGAAAACTTATGCCAAATAAAGGCTGTACATCTATAAGTTGCAACAAGTTTATTATTTATTTATTTATTTATTATGGAACTTCTATACCGCCCATCTTCCCAAAGGAACTCTGGGAGGTTCACAATAAGCTGACTCAAATTCAGTCAACCAGACAACACACAACTAAATACTACAATAGACAAACAATGTTAAAAGCATACAACCCTGGCATGAACTGCAAATAGCAGGTTATACTAGTAGATGGTGGACAAAAAAGAAAAAACTAAACTAGGTCACCGAAGGCCTCACGGAAGAGCAAAGTCTTTAGCGCCCACCAGAATGCCGGCAGGGACTGTGCAAGGCGCACTTCGCTGGGGAGGTGGTTTCACAGGGTGGGGCCCGCCACAGAGAAAGCCTGGTTCCAAGTCGAGGTTTTCCGGGCCTCTCTGGGCGTGGCCACCCGGAGCGAGTGCGCCTGTGACATCCTCGTTGGACGGGCCAAAGTTGACTGCTGGGTGATTCGCTCTGCCAGGTAGCCAGGTCCTAGGCCATGGAGGGTTTTATAAACTAAAACCAGGACCTGGAATCTAATCTGGGATGCAACGGGTAGCCAATGCAGGCGAGCCAGAACCGGGGTGATGTGGTCATAACGACGCACACCCGCCACCAGCCTGGCCGCCGCATTTTGCACCCGCTGCAATCGCCGGAGGAGATTCAAGGGCAACCCCATGTAGAGTGCGTTGCAATAATCTATCCTCGAGATCACCATCGCTTACACAACAGTTCGCAGGGAGTCCTTGTCCAGGTATGGGCGAATTTGGGCGATTTGATGGAGATGGAAAAAAGCGGTTCTGGACACAGCCACCACCTGGGCTTCCATTGTGAGAGCTGGGTCCAGGACCACGCCCAGATTCCGAACGCTGTCCGCCAGCTGGAGGGAAACACCATCCATGCTGGGGAGAGGGCCTCCATAACTGGATGGAAAACTCCCAAAGAACATCACCTCAGTCTTCTCGGGGTTGAGTTTGAGTCTGTTAGCCTTGGTCCATGCCATGACCGCATCCAGGCACTGGTCGAGGGTCTGGACAGCTTCAACTGCAGAGGTGGAAAAGGAGAGATAGAGCTGTGTGTCATCAGCATACTGATGGCAGCAGACTCCAAATCTCCTAATGACCCCTGGAGCAGCCTCACATAGATGTTAAATAGCATGGGGGAGAAAGACGAGCCCTGCGGAACCCCACAAGGGAGTGTCCACGAGGCCGACAGCTCGGTCCCATGCTGCACATACTGGGGACGGCGCTCCAAGAAGGACCGGAGCCAACTGCGAACAGTGCCCCCGATACCCACCTCGGAGAGCCGGCCCAGTAAGATACTGTGGTCGACAGTATCAAAGGCTGCTGACAAATCCAGGAGAACCAACAAGGTAGAGCAACCCCTGTTGGCCCCCTGGATGAGGTCATCTTGCAGCGCAACCAAAGCTGTCTCAGTCCCCCGGCCCGGCCTGAACCCAGACTGGCACGGATCAAGGAGCTGTTGTTCCTCCAAAAAGGATTGAAGTCGGATCGCGGCCACCCTCTCGATGACCTTGCCCATAAAGGGAACGTTGACGATCGGGCGATAATTAGCCAGTTCATCCGATGCCATGCCTGGTTTTTTAAGAATGGGCTTTACCACAGTCTCCTTCAGGCACGAGGGGAAAAAACCCTCCCCGAAGTAGCCTGTGGTGATGGCAGAAGCCCATTCCGGCATGTTCCCTCCGGCAGCTTTTATGAGCCAAGCGGGGCAAGGGTCGAAGGGGGTGGACACGGACCGACAATGGGCAATAGCCCTGGAGGCCTCTTAAGGGGAAACAGGCCCAAACTCAACCATTCAAGTAGAGCGAGGGGGTGCAGCGTCAGGAGATGCCGAGGGTAGGTTAGAGCAACCGGAGTCAAGACCGGTGTGGATGGCCTCTATCTTTGATCTAAAAAAGGCTGCGAATGTCTCACTACTGAACTCAGTAGGAGGAGGCCTCACCAGACTAGGATTGGTGAGGTCCCGAACCACCCGGAAGAGTTCTGCCTGGCGGTTCTAGGCCTCACCAATTCTCAGGGAGTAATATGATGTTTTGGCCTTCCTGATCGCATGGGCATAGCGCCTAGTCTGGATAACAACAGCAGCCTTGTTAAACGCCGTCCGGTCCCTCCTCCAGCTGCACTCCAGTCTCCTCCGCTCCTGCTTCATCATTCTCAACTCCGCCGTAAACCACGGCGAAGATCGAGCTCTGCAATGGAGGAGGCGCCTAGGGGCGATCCGGTCGACGGCACGGGAAGCTGATTCAAACCACTGATCAACCGCTGCCTCGGCCGGATCATCAGCCAAGCTGCCAGGAAGCTCCCCGAAGGCCTCCCGGAACTGAGCTGGGTCCAGTAGCCTCCGGGGGCGGGCCCAAACAAGTGGCTGAGGATCCCCGCGGGGAGGGGCTGCAACCAACAGGGGAAAAGATAGCAGGTGATGATCTGACCATGACACCGGCAGGGAAACAATGTCCCCTACCTCCAGATTAAAATCCCCCGACATGGAGGTAAATACCAAGTCTAGGGTATGCCCTGATCTGTGGGTGGAGCAAGAAACATGCTGGGTCAGGCTCATGGAGGCCATGGATTCCATGAATTCCAGAGCCACACTGGAAAGTCCATTGCCGGGATGCACATTGAAATCCCCAACCACCAACAGGCGGGGAGACTTCAACAGCGCCGCTGCAATGAACTCCGTGAGCTCCAATAGGGATTGTGCTGGGTTGCGGGGAGCACGGTAGCCCAGCACAATGCCAAATCTGCCCCGCTGTCCCACTAACAGGTGAAGGCATTCTAACCCCGGACTCACCAATGTCGAGGCCCTGCTGACATGAATAGATTCCCTGTAAACGATGGCGACCCCTCCCCCCTTACGACCCTCCGATCTGCCCACGCCCTGAACCTGAAACCCAGGCGGTCACAGCTGGGTGAGCGAAGCCCCACCCTCTGCTCCCACCCAGGTCTCAGTAATACAGGCCAGATCAACCCTCCCATCCAAGATGGTATCATACAAGATGGGGGTTTTATTGTGGACCGACCTGGCATTCATCAGAAGGCAGGTCAGGTCAGAGGCGCTGGCGGGGTGGCTCTGAGGCATGTGGCATTGAGTTGGTGGGTCAGAACGGGGGACAGGCGTGAGTTGCCTGACCCAGGTTCTTCTCATCCGACTAACCCCCCAACTCAGCATAACACCCACGGCCCGACACAACGGAAATAGCATTCCCTGCAAACATGGTGACCTAGGGAAATTATATATATATATATATATATATATATATATATATATATAATACAACAATATAACTATAATAATACAACAATATAACAGCCTAACAACACAATACAAACAATAAAATAAAAACCCAGATAAAAGCAAATAAAATAAATAATTAACTAAAAAAAGGAATAACGTCTAACATAAACCGGGCACACAGCCAGAACACGGATGAGTCATAGTGAGGGAGAGCAACCACTGGCAGAGGTAGACACAATGATATAATTAGCCAGCAAGCCCGGCCAGGTGGTTCCAATGTGCGGCCTTGACGATGATGACCTGCCTCCGGTGACTTCTCCAATGAAGGAGGCTTGTTGAGATGTCCAACCCTGGAGTCAGAGTTCCCAGAGCTTGATTGCAATTGTCCACCCCCAAACCACAGTTCCAAAGCTAGTCGAAAAAATACACTGTAAGAAATTATAGACCGAGCAACAGAGGAGCCCAGGAGCCAGGTTCAAATCAGCTCACTAAGCCAAAGGCGGGCACAGGGAATGTCCATCAGTGCCAAGTTCTCATTGACAGTTTCCATCTCCACGAGTCCCAAGTCAGGAGAACTAAATCAGAAGCCCTCGTTCAGCCAGGCAGGTGAAACAACCAGGGGTCCACTAGCTCCCAGCGTGCGTGTTCTTCGCCATAGTCGGATCCTCCACCAGGACGCCAGACCCTGTCCAAGAGCCTCCGGGAGCAGCCAGTCCATTGCCGATCAGGGAAATCCCCCGGTCCGAGAACCCTCCGGCGGAACTCAGGGCCGAGCGAATAGTCCGTGATCGCCCGAGAGACAGCTGCCCGTTGCAGCCCGGATTAGATTCAAGGTCCTGTTTTTAGTTTATAAAACCCTCCATAGCTTGGGACCGGACTACCTGGCAGAGCATATCGCTCAGTGATCCACCTCGGCCCGTCCCGTTCGGCAGGCGCGAGCGCACTTGCTGCGGGTCGCCACCGTCCGAGAAGCCCGGAAGACAAGTACTACTCGGACCCGGGCATTCTCGGTGGCGGCCCCTAGCCTTTGGAATTCCATCCCTACTGAAGTGCGCTCTGCAGAGTCCCTGCTGGCCTTCCGGAAGGCTTTAAAAACCTACCTTTTCCAAGAGGCCTTTGGCGATTCTTATTCTTAGTTTTTTTTTCCTTTTCTCTTCTCTGCCATCATACGCTTTAGTTGATGAGGTGCCACTAGGTTTTACTGTTCTTAAATTTATTGTTGTAATTTTATTTGTTTATCCTTGTACTTGTATGGCTAACATAGCCCTTGTAAGCCGCTTAGAGTTCGTTTGAAGATAAGCGGGATATAAATGCAAAAATAAATAAATAAAATAAATAAAGGTGGGGCGGCAAGCCACGATGGAATTAGGCAGGGCCAAGAGCAGCGGCCACCGCAAGGAGCCGAACCGTTGCCCTCAAAAGCTGACGGAACACCCCCCCCCCGGGAGCCAAGTGCATAAGGCCGGCCGCATCCTCCCCAACCAGTTGTAAACACGCCGGGGTTGAGCACAAACCGCAACAAGCGATGGGGGATCTCTGGATGGGAGACAAGCAGCGGGCGGGGGCAAACACCAGCCGCCACCATGATGAACCAAGCCGCCGCCTCGCTCCATAATTCCGCCGAAAGCTCCCAATGGCCAGGGAGCTGAGCCTCCAAAACCTTCGCCGTCAGGGTGAACACCCTCACCAACAACCCCAGGTGGAATTCGGGTGACAGGGGCTGGCAGATGGTGGGTGAGTCCTCCGGTCGATGGAACGGGTTGGAGGGGAAAGGGAAGGGGACCATGAGTCCAAACCTCGATAGAGTCAACATTTCCGAGGTTCTGGCGTTCCAACACCTTTGGGTCCCCTTCAGACCAGCGTCAGCACAGATGAAATTCAGGCGGCGGGAACTGGCAGAGGTGGACAAAATCTCCAATAGCTAGGCGAGGTGGGGGGGAAGGAGCACTTGAGTTCCATCCTCGGGGTGGGGGGGCGAGCCAAGGCACTGGCATCCCAGTGACTTCTTCAGGCAACCCCTCAGATTTTCTTGTCTCAAGCCCCCTTTTAAATCCCCCTCATATGGCTCTGGCAGGCCCAGCAAAATTTAAAAAGAAAAACACGGCACAGCAGCTGTTGTTGTTGTTGTTGTTATTTATATTAAATACCATTGATGGTTTACTTGGAATTCTGCTGGGCTTTAAGGCCTACTCACATTTCTAAAAATCTAACTGGTTTATGTATAAATGTTCTGTTACCCTTCTTGATGAGCTGGCATTATTCTTGGGGGATCGCAAAGTGAAAAACACCATCCTTATTGCCCACAAAAATCCTTGACCCTCCTGTATGTTTAAAGTTTTTTTTAAAACAATTAAATATCCAATGGCACACTGCAGGTAGGAAGAACATGATGGCCCCTCAGCTTATGCAGCTGCATTTGGGGCTCTTTAGTCTGGAAAAAAAGGCGCCTGAGGGGGGATATGATTGAGACGTACAAAATAATGCAGGGCATGCATAAAGTGGATAGAGGAACGCTCTTCTCCCTCTCATGAAATACCAGAACTAGGAGACATCCACTCAAATTGAGGGCCGGGAGAGTGAGAACAGACAAAGGAAAATATTGTTTTACCCAGTGTGTTGTTAGTCTGTGGAACTCCCTGCCACAGGATGTGGTGATGGCATCTGGCCTGGATGCCTTCAAAAGGGGATTAGACAGATTCCTGGAGGAAAAGTCCATCACAGGTTACAAACCATGATGGAGATGTGTAATCTCCAGTCTTAAAACTGGGGTACTTCAAGGGCCAGATGCAAAGGAGTGGTATCAGGAAACAGATATCTAGTATTGTGTGCTGCCAGACACATTTGGTGGGGCCACTGTGATATACAGGAAGCTGCACTAGATGGGCCTTTGGCCTGATCTAGCATGGCTCTTCTTATGTTCTTAAAGCCTGAAACAAGGAGTAGACCACTATGCATGGAGACTCTCTGACCATCTGGGAGAAACTGCATGTGCAGAGGGCTCTGTTCTCTTCAGCGTATTACTCTGCTTGTGAAGAGAGTGACAACAGAGGGTAAGGGCGTAGCCTGTTCTTTTTAATCACACATTCTGGGTAATCCTATGTCAGATGCTAGAAGAGGGATATAGTGTATTCTGCATTCTTTCTAAAAGACTTTAATGAATAGCTTGTTGTTGCAATTCTGACTGACTGTGAAACAGTAACTCAGTAATTCTGGTAAATGTGAAGTGACTTGATTAAGGCTAAACTTACTTTTGCACTCATCTTTGTTATTCACTGGCCTTCTGTGAAGAAGAATTTACAAGGTGACTTGGTTTGGTTTGGGCAATTTTTTTATTCAAGCATCTTCACTTGTGTTTTTGTCTTTGTTTTGCAGAAGGGGAAGGAGATGCACAGAGGAATCCCACCGAACAAACCGGGGAAACCCAGGGGGAAACCACAAAACAAGAAAGTTGACACCCTACTTTGACCAACAGCAGCAACTGTGGGATGTTTGCCCACAACAGGCTGCCGGAAAAAGCTGGCACCTTCTAAGCAAGCCAATCAAACAACAATGACCACAAAAAAATCAAGAATGGATGGGTCTTGTTACTGGTCCCTGCCTGATCCCATACTGAAAAGGGAGAAGCAGGTCATAGCAGCAGACAGAACTTCCTTTAGCTTAGCTAGTGATGGCTGAGACTTTTGATGGTTGAGATCCAGAGACACTCTTGACAGATGGATCTTGTTGCAAATAGCCACTTGACAAAATGCCCATAAGACAGAGTGGAAACTAGATCTTACAGCAAATGGGCTTTCAGTTCACTAGAGGCAGGAAGTGCATTATATGACAACAGCTTCGGTGATCTTCAGAGGTTGGCTTGAGTGTTCACCTATTAAAGTAACTTGCAAAGGGAGCACAGGTTGTCTGTTTTCTTTAAAGAACTCTGCTTCTGTGTTTTCTGCTCTGATACATTGTTTTTTTATTGTACAATTTAGATGCTCCATATTGTTCCCACTCAAAAGGATTCTGAAAGCAACTTCAATTACTGTGAATTTTTCTACCACTTGTTTGGAAAGGGTTAAGGCTTGGCTTTGTTTTGCATAGCGTGGTGGTGTGCACATGGTAGGTTCTCAAGCCCACTGCTAAACTGATGAAATGGCTAATCTAAGAATTTCTCAGCTTTCTTTCATTTACAAGATGAACATATGATGTAACTAACATATAGTCTGGTGTGTCTTGTGTTTTCTTGGTACAGTTTGGTCACCTTGCTTGTAGTTGGTTGGGAAATTAAGATTCAAACAGAATCTTTTCTTGTATCCAACCCTTTAAGGCCTTTTCTTTTTTTTGGAATGAAAGCATTTTTTCTGTTAGTGCTGAACTTACTTAAAGTGACAAAAATTGTGTTGAGAGCAGCTGAAAGATAAATACCCAAAATTTGTGAAATACTTGTTTCCTGAAAAGAAGCATATAGATTATAGATATAGATATTCTCACCTGTTAATTCACTGGTTTCAGAGTGGAACATGATTGTTGCTGTGGCAATCAAGTGGACACCAATCACAAAATTAGTTGTGTTTTCATCCCCAGTCCTGATGTATGTTTTTTCTTTACTAAGAGGGTAATGCCACATTTTCTTTCTGTTTCAGATATTATGCACTTTTTAAATGTTTGTAAACTTTACTAAAGATTTAGTGTAATTTTGCTTTCTAGTAAATTTGAACGTTGGTTAATGAAACATTCATCACTGTTGTGTCCGTGGCTATTGTTTCGACAGTATATACGTACCGTGGCTAGTTGTCACATACAACTTTTTTTTAATGAGATGTGTAAACTCTCTGATCAGTATTCAGCACAGGAATTTTAGTGTTAATAAATAACAGACCAGCAATATGTTTATGGTTCATCAGCACACTTTGCTCCTCCTATACTCTCTGATTGTGTAGAAGAACCGTGGCATGATAGTTCAACAAAGGATCAGACTACAGTTTTGATTGAAGAAAGGCCCCTGTTTTAAGCAGTGTTTTGCATTCTGAGATGGCTAAAATTCACATCCCTTTTCACCTTGGTTTCATCCTAAGAGATGATGCCTCCATCACCATACATACCTGTATAAATAAAAATAACTGAGCATCTTACCCAGTTACACTGCTATCCAATGCATGTCAGCTCAGGAGGAAAGCTCTTTAAACCCAGTGTATAGAGATTATACTCTATATTCTGGATACATCTCTCCCTGGCCCTTGGAAGCCTGGTCCCACCTAACTTATACTGAAAATATTTCCCACCAAACAGGGTTTTGAAAAGTGTTCCACCTGCTGGCCAAAGATGCTGTATATTTTTAGTCCTAGTCTAGAACAAGATCTAGATCAGTGATGGCGAACCTTTTAGAGACCGAGTGCCCAAACTGTGATTCAAAACCCACTCATTTATCACAAAGTGCCAATACAGCAATTGAACCTGAATACAAGTGGCTGTGAAGGGTCGATGTTGGGTGCCCACAGAAAGGGCTGTGAGTGCCACCTTTGGCACCTGTGCCATAGGTTTCACCAACACTGATCTAGATCAAAGGGTAGGAGTGCCAAGACTCCCAAAACATGGCAGAATTCCCCCCATGCCCTCTAGAGGGCAAAGGGAGGATTCTCAAGCCCCAGTATGTTTTTGAAGAAATGTTTTGAATTTAAATTTTAGAGATTAGTTTCTACTTGATAGCACAGAACAACAGCAGGAGATGCAGAGGCTTCGTTTGGGCAGGCGGGGGGATGTGTCCATGTAGTCTTTAGGCAAGACGCTGCCCACCCCTGCTGTATAGAAATTTGCTGGAGACAACATATCTTTGCATACCACGACACTAAGGTTCATCTTTCTCATCCTCCAGTTGCAAAAACAACCAATGACTTCTTAGGGTGGCAGAAACAGCTGATGTGGTGTAATTGAATGCCCTGCGTATAGCATACATGATCAAACTTGCAAGTCTCTGTGTTCTGGAAATTACGGGAAATATGGGTCACTCACCACAAAGTATTTAGCAAGGTTTATGGATGGACTGTCATTTCAGACAGGATGCTTATTGTAATGTCCATCCACCATTTGATTTCAAATGCAAAACCTAAGTTTAAAAGGCAAGTGGAGATGGATGGAGCAGAAGATAATGTTCTAATACATTTTCCATTTCTGTTCCCTAGATACTAATTGACCCAGCAAGGTAAGTGGACAAAAGTGAGACCAAAGCAGATTTCCAAATTGGACACTTTAGTTTTATGAACAGGAGGCTCAGTTTAGGTTAGGCTCTTTGCTGATAAGTACTGCAATAACTAGAATGTACAGTTTAGCTCAGGAGCAATGCCTATGGAGTTCAGTGGTACCTTCTGAGCTAAGGATAGATTCTACCCTTACTATGTTTACAATGTTCAAAGACATTTACTGTCAGCTTGCTAATACTTTTAAATATTTGAATGATTTGCTCCCAAGAAAAAGTGTGCAGGATTTCTGACTAAGGATACAATATGCACTCTTAGTCTGAAATTGTATACACTTATATCTATATACCAAAGACATCTATACCCTGCCTTATCACTAGAGAGCTGCAAGGTAATTATAAAAAGAATTGCAAAAATCCTATTGAGTTTTTTAGTGTAACACAATCAGCATAAATCATAGCAGTGAATTGCCCGGAGTTAAGAAGTTACTATAGCCTTTACTGTTGTCTGGCCAATTTTTTTTTATTTATTTATTTATTTATTTATTTATTTATTTATTACACTTATTAACTGCCCGATTTTCCCATAGGGAACTCTGGGCGGTGTACAGACGTCACCCAACAGTGACTACCCAAATACAAACAAACCCCAACGATCATAAACAATCAAAACCTAACAAATACAATAATATATACAGTATAAAACACACACACCAAAAAAATGACAAAAAAAGCATTACGCCACTAACCAAGGTTGAATCTGGCAAGAAAATTAATGTCTGCAGGAGGACCAAACAAACAAACAAACAAACAAAAAACCATTACAGTGCGCTCAGAGAGCCCCGAAGTATTGCCTGAAGAGCCAGGTCTTTAAGGCCCTTCTGAAGGCTGGCAGTGTCTCCGCTTGCCTGATCTCAACTGGCAGTTTGTTCCAAGAGGCCGGGCCGACCACCAAAAAGGCCCAATTCCTGGTGGAAACCCTACGGGCCTCTCTTAGCGTCAGCACTCTAAGAGAAAGAGAAGACGAAGCTCTGGTTGGCCGGGACGAGATTGATCTCTGGGAGATCCGCTCTGCCAGATAGATAGGTCCCAAGCTATGGAGGGTTTTGTAAACCAAAACCATGACCTTGAACCTTACCCAGGTTCAATATGGGTTATGTAACTAATATGGGTTATGTAACTAATGGGTTATGTAACTAATATGATTTTGGCCAATGTTTTTAAAAACTATCAAGCAATAAACAACTATGAACCAGCAACTACAATAGTGGCAAGTACATACAACACAGAAGAATAGGTTCAGGTTAGCTTGGGACTAGTTTTAGCGGCAATAATTTGGGAAGCTCCTTCACATAATTCCTTCCCTCTTTAGTGAAGCAGAAACATATTTGTGATGCATCAGGTCGTTAAAGTGTTCTGCTTATATACCACCCCATACCACTTCATGTAGTCTCTGGGCAGTTTTACAGTTTTTTAATTACAGTATGCAAGGAACACATTGCGCCCCCCCCCCAGCAATCTGGGTACTCATTTTACCGACCTCGGAAGGATGGAAGTCTCAGTCAACCATGAGCCTGCTCCCTGGGATTGAACCCCAGGTTGTGAGCACAGTTTTACCTACAGTACAGGCATTTAACCACTGTGCCACGAGGCTCCATTACCAAAGGTAGTCTGTAATCTGAGTACATCACATGGAAAATCATACCATAAGAGCCAGATTGAAGTGAGTTCAAGTAGAATCCTGGTGATGTTCCCTCTTTCCAATTCCAATGCCAGACAGATCACTTAAAGGGCTACATACCCTATTAGAAACAAATGAGCTGCCTCAGCCGCCCCTCTTGATCCGCTGCCTCAGCCGCCCCTCTTGACTAAAGAATTAAATCAAATAC
>JAHTLZ010002132.1:0-11938 GCA_023846285.1 Phrynocephalus versicolor
TTGCAATCTGACATGAAGAAAATGAGTTTAGTCCAGAAAAATCTGGAGATATTTGCTGTAGGTAAAGCAAAATGATTAAGATTTGTTAGCACTATCACGTTAAGTGAAAATACAAAAGGAAATGTTAATGAAATATTATGAAGCTTCTCAAATCACCCAAATGACCAAATGTATACAGATGAAGAATGTACCTGGCTGGGCTAAGATGGAAGGAGGAGAAGAGGAATGCATGAATAATGAATTCATATGTATATATGATTAAGTAACTTAAGAAGAGTTAACAAATTCAGAACTTAAATTCCTTTGAAACATTGAGAACATGGAAGAAACATACATAAAATTTAGCTCACCCCATATCACCCCTCTGTCCCATTTTGGAGCACTCTCATTTCTCATTGCAAGAGAAATGTGTTCAATTTAGCCACTGAGCTGATACTGGACTCTATTGGATTTATTTGAACCAGGGAAACCAGCAACTATCAACCCATTAGAACTGAAAATGAGACTAGACTACTAAAGACCAAATGATTAAAATTAAATCAGAGAAGAACATTTGCAAAGAAAATATACCAAAGCCAGGGCCCCAGGAGATCACTAACAGAATTTTAACAATGTTATGTAGAAGATAAGAATACAATGTCCTGTATTTTAAAAAATGATCTGAAAACAACCACCTCCCTTTGCAGAGAGCCAACTGAAATCTGCTGTCCAAGGTCCTTATAGTTCTTCCCTTGTTTGTTTTGATCTGGTGTCCTCTAACTTTAGTTTATGTGATGTGGCTCCATTTCATTGGTCTGGCTGTATTGCTGGAGGATCCTAAGAACTGTAATTCTACCTAAGCTGAGGTATGCTTCCCTGCAGCTTCATGCCAAGTCAGAACATGTTGAATAAGGTGACCCTTATCCCTAAACACACCCATGCTAAGGAATCCAGCTTGCGCCTATCTATCCACAAAGAAATGTTCCAGAGGCCTCATTCTTATAATAGAGGCTTATCAAGAAAGTTTTCATTTTGTCTGTAATGTGCTCTCAGGTCAGGAGAAAGGCAACACCACACATCTTTTCTCTGCCACTGCCCCTCCCCCATGCACCAGTAAGCACTAGGTCCTAATCTATCATCTTGGTTTTGTTATGTTAGCACATGGACACCCTAGATTTATACAGAACTGGCACACATAGATGTATTTATTTCCTCAAAATACAGCAAACGTACTGCAGGTTCGTGCAAGCACAGCCTCCTCCCTCCCCCACGAAATGAGAAAATGTTCTCCCACATGTGTGTTTGCTATGACAAATACCATTTAATCTCCCATCTTGGGACATAATTGCGAGAAACTTTTTAGAATGATGGCTTATTATTTGAACAATAATGCCGCATGAATCAGCGTGTTGGGTTAGCTGTCAGCTTTTCACCGCCAGTGCTCAAGTGAAAAGAACAAAACAACAAAAAATAGCCTTGTGTGCTTGGTATTAGCCATAGGAAGTGACATCCCAGTGAACACAGCTACAGTGCGCCATAATGGCAACTGTTAAAAGATGGGTTTTTAATAGAAATGGAACAAAGGAAGAAGTATCAAGTTAAATTAAACCTCAACAAGGCAGTGACATGTCAACTGTGGTTAAAACACCTTTCCTTCAAAACCTGTTAAGAAAAGCCCCAGGTGTGCAGGGGTAAAAGGAAAAAAATTAATAAGATATCCTGTGACAGAAATCTCTGATTGGATGCAAATGGCATCATGCTTAATATCGACCCATTTCAACTGGTTCCATTATCTTTAATACTGAATGGGTGGCTAAATCTAGATTTAGGGCTCTCTAACCATTTCAGGAGGATACTGAATTGCAAACGGAATCAACTGGATTGGGAGCAACTTGTAGGCCATCCATCCTGAAACAGAACAGCTTGATTCCAGTCCAGTGGAAGGGTTTTGAAATTATTTAAACCCATCTGGAGTTTCAGATGCCAAAAGATTCAAAGAAATGCCAATGACTTTTATATGGTGCAGGAAATTGTGAGATGGGGCAGCAATGTAATGGCTTTTTAGGGATGGGAATAGTAAAGTATATAACCCTACTATGCAGATAGGGATTTGTTATGTTGAAGGAAATATATAAACCACTGGCAGAGATTAGCAGCGTTATGGAAGAACAAATGCACTTAGTGATTACGGAGCTAGGAGACAAATGAACAAGGCCATAGAGCTTAGTACAAAACTTATATTACATATGTACACATGACAAAGAGTAGTATACAATAACAATATACAAAGCACAGCATAAGAGAGAATGGGGAAAGCTGCCTCTCACCTCAAGCAGTCCCAATTTACACTGGTTTGCTTGATACCTATATACACAAAGCAATATGGTGTAAGCCAATTACATACTACATGGGATAAGGTGATTTAGTTATACTACCTGTGCCGAATCATCCTGACCTTACAGAACTGATGATTCTTTACACCTGTGACCTAGACCTAATACACATTCTTGTCTATCTCATGACATAGCATTTTACACAGGATCCATTTTGTAATCTGTTAAATATATGTTACAGACATTTTGTCAAAACCACAATCCTTGGCAGGGAAATATTCTTATTCACTCTGACTTCTTATCAGCCTAATAAACTGAGCTGAGGAGAACATGGCCTATGGCTGCATCCAGGCCCTATAGGTTATTTTTGTGGGGCTCAAACCACAACCTTCAGAGCCTAGTTTAGTTAGTATCTGAACTAGGAAATACGTTTCGGAAATGTTTTTCCCCACCAATGGATTTCTTGCTCATCAAAGCTTCCAAGTACAACAGTTCTTGCCTTAGAAGGACCTAGACTTCCCTACTCCCCACAAAATAAAACAAAAGCAAGTTGGCTATGGACATCTTGGAAATTCCTATTTGGTCCCCACCCACCCCATTCTGGACATTTTGAAACAAAATGAGGCAATTCTTATCCTGACACAATTTGCCAGTGGGTCTAGAATGAAAGTGTGGCCACTAAAGTTGCATATACTGGTAACTGCTATAAAACGTGAAATAAATGCAATTCTACAAGCACAAGAGGAAGAGTACTAGGTCAAAAACAAATGTCTATTCAGGTCTATGCCCTGTTTCTCACAGGGTGAGTGGGTGGCTTTTCGGAAGCTCATATCTGGGACAAGGAGGCTGCACTCTCACTGTTTCACTCCACCCAAGTTCTGGCATTTTATATCCAGCTACATTCTGAAGAGCTTGTAATAATTCCTTTGTACTACCACTTCTCAAATCTCCTAGCCAGTGTGGCTGTTGGTTCTTCTGGCTGACAGCTTTCAGGGCCTAACTAAGATTCAATAATAAACAAGGAAGACATTAAATCAAAAAGCAGGCAAAACCCAAACGAAATTAAATTGATAATGAGATACCTGATGGCGACAGACTAACAATCAGCTATAAAAATGTGGGTCCTTAGAGAAACTAAAACAACAGCAAAAATAATTAAATTAAGCAGGGGCAGGAATATGAAAATGAACATCCAAGTGTTTTCAGGCCTCCTAAACATCCAGCATGCTCCAGAGCATGACAAAGGTGTGTTAGAACTAAAATGTGAGAGAATTTCCACTAGATTCAAAATGTGTCTGTTTTTCAGAGTCTGAAGATCTAGAGAATTTCACAGATTTTTACATTTTGTTTTTGAAATATCAGTTTTATTTAACTTAAACCTTGCATGTGACTTTCAGTGGCTTTCAAAATGGTTCACATGTTTTACCATAATTATAAAGACACAGAGGTAGAACCAAAGCCTTGCTAATGTCCAGAGGAGTCCATTTTTAAAGCTATGGACATTGACAGCAATTAGCAACTATTCTGAGCAAACTGAAAAGAATATCAGCTGGCTATTATTCATTGTTTGGGTACAACATCTCTTCCACCACATGCCTAGGCTCATGTATGGTGAGATCACAAGAACTGCCATTTTCATAAGACATGATCTATCAGTGTTACTGAATAGCTGACAACAGCATTGTATGGATTCATTTATCCAGCCACTGCATGGAACTGCCCATGGAGGCTAAATGTTAACAATGTGAACATGTGATTTACCTTGAACTTTATTGGATGTACAAACCTGTCCCAAATTCATATAGGCATGAAAGTCTGAGTTATTTCCTGCTGAATGTGCTGTACATACACATTGGATGTTGGATGATGCAAGCTAGGTTGGATGCCAACCTTGCATCCCATTGATTTCAGTGGGGGTACTCCAAGCATAATTAGATCTAATGCAATATATACATCTCACTGGCCCTGATCGGTGCCTGTAAAATCATTCACATGGGGTGTTACAGGGAACATGGTGGCCTGGAGGATGTTCTGATGCATCCAGATGAAGATGGCAGTACAGTAGGACCCCAGGATCTGCTGGAGAATGGTTCCAAGCCTTCCCGTAGATAATGAAAACTGTGGATAAGAGAGAACACCAAAATGTTTCCCCAAACTGCTGTTTTGTGATAGTGACTTGCTTTATAGCTGCTGTTTTAAGACAATAGCTTGCTTTACAGCTGCTATTTGTGACAGTAGCTTGCTCTGCAGCTGCTGAATTATTTATTTATTTTTCCTCTGCCAACTGTGCATAACTGAATCAGTGGATAATGAATCAGTGGATACGGTGGTCCTACTGTGACCCTCTTTCACAAAAACGACAGAGATAGAGACCCCGTGCTCGCAGGAATTGCTAGTTGGAAACTCTTTGCTGAGGCCATTCTAACTCCCCCATGACATTCTCATTGATATGACTCTAGAGACTGGATGAGGAGGATTTTATTTGACCAAATTCCTTCCTTGTTTTCCAGTGAGGAGACACCAGCATTGTACCAATCTCTCCCTGCACAACACAGCTGACAGGTTAAGATATCAGGAAAACAGCCCAGAAGAAAAGCTTTGGCACTTCCCCACCAGAGCACCACTGATCCAACCCCGTCCCCGTCCCAGTAGTTTCTGACAAGTCTAAAAAGCAAACAGACTTTAAGGAGGTAGGATCTAACCGGATTGACAAGATGGGCAGCTGGGCAGATCAACAAACCCTGAATCAGGGACAGCCTTGTTGTTATGTGAAATTAAGTCCCTGGCTTCAGGCTACAGATGAGTGAGGAGGCGCTTATTGTGCCTGTTCTCTCTTTTTCTAGTTGCCAGTTGTCAGCAGGTGGCTCACAGTTGCCCTGAGAAGCTCACAGGACCACTCCTTCTGCTGCCCACAACAGCCTTCTCAAACAGCATGAGGCAAGCGACTTAGCTTCTATGGGGCCTGTTCAGTCCAGGGGTGCCACAAGTCCCTGTGGCAAGCTGACAGCTTTCCTTCTGCCTTTTCTCATATCACGTGATGGAAGCATCAGCAAATGAAGGGAAAGGCAACAGCTTGTTGGCTTACTGGGCATTCTACCAGTCCAGAAGGTAGGTGGCCTGCCTCACATTAGGGCCACAGAAGTGAGTGCTGTAAACCCATCCACCAAACCCTTCATCCCCTCGCTCAGGTCTTTCATCCAACTCTGATCCCAAAGAGCAGAGCAGAGCAGGTGGCGCAATGTGCCAGTAGAGATACCCTACTCTTGGACCTTTTGAGATGAGCACCTAGCATTCAAGCCAGATAGCTAATCAAGAGGACAGCATGGAAGACATGCCATGAGAGGAGAGATGTGGGGCTGGGGAAATGTGTGACTGATGGAACGGAGACTAGTACTGTAGTAAGTCTATGCATATGGACCCAGAAATACACTAAGCCTCATAGGGTTCTATGGAGTTGGCACGTATAGCAGATTGCAGCTAAGAGCAACTGAGATGGGGGAAGAAAAGAAAGAGAATGACAGAGAGAGACGGAAGTCTGGAAAAAATGCATGCAAGCATGGACAGAACAGCTCATGATCTGAACTGAGATCATAAAGCCAACTTCCCGTGTCAGTCAAGGGCAATAATGCAACCTGACTTTGTGCTCCTGTTTGCCAGTCCACCTAGATCGTAACACGTGTGAGGTTTATCCAGTCTTCAGTGGGCATATAGAAAATTGCATTGCCAAGTACAGTATTCTTTTGTTTCCAGATAATGAAGATACAGACCAGCTCATCATACTTCAAGAGGACATACCACATTGTTTTCTGGCATGGATCTGTTTCTCAGAAGGATTGGAAGAGGGCAGAATTCTTTTTGTTCTTCAGTGAGCTTATTCCTTTGTAAAGAAATACCTGGGTGTGTTGATTAACAATATCCCAGACAAAAATGCTAGGTCTTCATTTCTGACTATTTCATCTAACTTTAACCTGAAAGGAGATATGCCGCTTAAACTGTGTAACTATAGCTCCAACAATAACAATGTGGTCTGTCTAACTTTTGGGCCCATCATAAGGGATCCCCTCCCTTGTCTTGCTACTTATAAAAGCCCTGTCCCTGCATTCTTACCAAGATTCAGACTTGATAAGAACTTTTTACAAGTCTCCCCTACCCCCACCTTCAACCCAATTACTTGGGTTAATAAGGCAGGGGCTTTACATGTGTGCAACGTGGCAACCTTCCCCACTTCTCCACCTGCTAAACAGATTAAAACCCACATTCATTCATTCATTCATTCATTCATTCATTCACTCATTCATTCATTCATTCATTCATTCATTGTCTGCCCTTTATCATAGGATCTCAGGGCTGGCTACAAAGCTGGATAAAATATAGGATATTTAAAACAATTTAAAATCAAACTGCAAACATTTAAAACTTTTAAACATTAAAATGTAACATCTATGCAGGCCAAAGTCCTCAGACACTAAAGGGTCTAATCAATAAGTACATCTTGACTTGGCACTGAAACAATGCCAATGTTTGTGCCAATTGAGCTTCCAAGGGGAGGGCATTACACAGTTATGGTGATATGGCAGAGAAAGCTTTCCCCCATTTTTTCATTTAATGAAATGTTCTCAGTGGTGGGAGATGGAAGCAGATTTTAGTTATTGGATTTCCACACCAACTCAGAGTGGAAATATATTGGCAGCCAGTGCAAATCCTTTGGAACTTGTGTCACGTGAGTTCTGAAGAATATTCCTATTGGAAGTCTAGCTGCTGCATACTGTAGCTGCTGCAGCACCATGTAAGCTTCAGGGGTAAAGCCCTGCAGCAATTGGGAAATTTCCAAGACTATTGTGGCAACAAGGTTATCCATGTCCAGAAATGGTCATAGCTGGCAGACCCCAGGGACTCCAAGCCACTGAGCTCACATGACCCTCTGTTGACAAAGATGAATTTAGGAGTATCACCAATCTATGCAAATGTTCTCTTAGGGAGACAGCAACTCAATCCAGAACAGGCCTTCTTAGTAAATCTCAGGCCTATGAACCATCAAACGACATAGACTCCATCTTATTGGGATTTAGCTTCAGTGTACTGGCCCTCATCCAACCCAGTTCCACACATACAAAGACCAGTGGAACTACAAAAAAGTGCAAAAAGATATGCAGACATAATCACTATATCTACAAGTTGCAACTGAATATCATTCATTTGCCAAGAATGATTATGATTCTGTGATCTTGCTCAGCTGTAAAGCTGACTCAAAGATTTAGTACATTTAACAAAGTTTTGTGATAACTGTAAGTAAACTATTTTCAAGCTACTCTTTTAAATGAATGTTCCTGGCAACTTTTTCTATACCCTCTTAACTCCATCTTAACTCCTCACCTCCAACATTGACAACCTCATTCCCTTATCCTCTTCAGGGACATATATAGGATGAGTAGAAAGTGTAAAAGTGCAGCTGACTACTATATCACCATTCCCTAGCAAGTCTAACATAATATTAGGGACAGCTGCATATAAAACTGCATGGAATGCAGAAATGTTTGTTCTCTTCCCTGATTACTACTCTCTCCAACCACCAGACATCCAAGTTGCTCAGCGATCATCAGGATACTACACATTTCGTCCTTTTAGACCTTGTCTTTCACACAGGGCTTATGGAGGCAATCTCTAGCACACTCAAACCACCCACCAGATGCTGCTCTTTTAAAATCTTCAACTTCCCGGGATGGTCTTGGTTCTGGGATGGAAGGAACAGCTCAGCCGAATCAACTGAGATGTTCCAGCATGGTCCCAAGCCATAGGGAATGCAGCAACCTCAAAAAGAAGGTAGACAAGTTTATTTCTTGTGATCCAGATACTGGCACCCACCATGGGTAAGGTGCTTTCATAGATAGCATAGAGAGCAATGAAAGGCAAGAATATGTGAGTGAAAGGTGCACTATAGCCAACAATGGAAGAGCTGCAAAGCATGTTTGTTGTGGACCAGCAGCAATGTGAGTTCCATGGACTAAGCTAAGCTTGGGGTGGCAAAAAAAAAAAGGCTGCTGCAAATGTAAACTGGCTAATGTGAAGAGAACATATATTTAAGAATGCCAATGGGTCATGCAGATGAGTTGATTTCAGTTCTTCTCTCTGGTTCAACCCTCCCCACACCACATTAATTTATTCTGGTCTTCTTCTGAATTGGCTTGAAGACTGATATAGCTTTCTTAATGTCATGGGTGGTGCGTTTTTCACCCAAAGAACACATGTGTGTTTGCTACTTACTCTACGCACAGATTACACTAGTTCTGCTTCACTGAGGCCTCTCCCATCTGCCACCACATTTTAATTTGAATTAATTCTTCTCTGATATAACATCATTTGTTTGTACATTTGATTTGGATTGGCTGATTGATATGTACAAATTTAAAAGTAGGTCAGCATGGTCTTCCCCTTGCAACCAAGAAGTGAAATGGAAGAAATCACTACACTCTGTAGTATTATTGCTCCCATGGTACCTCCATGTGATTTTTGAGGCTAAGCACATAAGAAGAGCCATGCTGGATCAGGTCAAGGGCCCATCTAGTCCAGTTTCCTGTATCTCACACTGGCCCCACCAAATGCCTCTGGAAGTTAAGCAGGATGTGGCCTGGTTAGCCGTTGGATGGCAGGCCACTACAGAATATTGGTGCTCTCCAGGTAAGTCAAGGAAAGACTGCTGCCTTTAGCTCTAGAGAGCAACTATGAGTCAGATATGAAAATACCGAGATAGACAGACGAATGGTCTGACTCATTACAAGCTAGCTTCTTTTGTTTCCCATGATGCTATTACCTTGAGGGAAAAAAAGTGTAGTATCTGGTAGCGTATGGATCCAGAAGTCCAAAACTCAACCAGTCTTTATTGCACCATCCACAGACCTAACAATGAATCCAAAAATGTGGACACAGCAATTTGCCATTTCTTTCTTGTAACCCTATCTGAATATAATAGTGTGCTGACATTAGATGTTAAAAAGACCTGCCAATATATATTTACATTACATTAGCTATGATTTTCAGGCCTTAGATTTATTTTCCTAAAAAAAATCTGAGATGACTTACAACTTGTGTTTTCCTTTGTGGTATTTTCTGTATCCGCCACATCAATTTTAATGAAAACAACAGCAAGATGTGTTAGTTTTAAAAGCCAACCCAAACCCAGTCTTTTCTTGCCAGAAAACCTAGTCCAAAAACATGCCAATTTTTTTAGGCTGCAAAATCTGCAAAGGGACAGAACATATTTGAATAAGCCTAGCAGGTCTCATTTACAGGAGGGTCACTTACCTTCATTCACATAATACTGTCACCAATTGCTAGGAACACTGAGTTCCATGAATAAAATTGTCCAGTGAATAAATAGAACCATTACTTACACACACACACACAAAAACCCTAACAGCAACAGGGAAAGGAAAGTGAGAAGTGTGACCATAACTGTGTATTAGAAATATGATTGAGTTACGTGGGGTGCAGGGAGCCTTCGCTACTGAGCAGGAAAGGAGAGACAGATTTATTTCTGTTTTATAAAACAACAACATTTTCCTAGTTTTAAATGTACTCCTGCTAGCAACAGCTGCTTCCAGGTCAGATATCAATGGTATTTGGAAACCAATCCTAATGAAGCAAGCATGGGGCTCCTATTAGTGTTAATGCTGTTTTCATGCTGTTTTCATGCTCTTGGAACACAGGGCGCAAAGAACTGCTTAAGAAGGCCTGCGAGGATCTGTAAAAAATACTTTCAGATTCCAGCCATAAATCTCAGCAGGGGTTGCTAAAGGATTCTGGGAGATGGACGTATGGAAAAGTAACATTTCAAGGTTCTTGTATTGTGTTAAGAAAATGCACTTATGGGCTCTTCCAACTGTTCTCCCTCAGATTTGGCAGGAGTTTCCAAAATGGGATGAAGGAGGGTTCAAATGGGTTCCAGAAGAAGTCATGGTGGCGGGGATGAGCAAGATGTGTGGCTGCATCAGGTCGGAGCAAAGGCACATCAACTTTTAGGTTAAGGTAGAAGCAATTCTGGAAAATGTATTTATGTATATTAAAAATGGAACTTCCCAAGAGAATTTGGGAAACAACCCGTGTTTCTTTATATTTCTTTGGGAGAATATCAGTGGCCATGACTGGGCTCCATTGATTATCTCGTGAAAGTAAGTCCTGTATCTTGTATTGTCCAATCTTTGGAAACCAGAATGTTGCGCCCCCCCCCCCAAAAAAACCATTTAATTCACATATGCCCAGATCAAGGATTTCAATGGGGAGCTGCGGGCCGTAGTTTACACTGCAGTTTCAGGTTTGTTTGCTCAAATATAGATTTCGGTCAATTCAGTGGAACTTATTCCCAAATAACTGTGCATAGGATTATAGCCTCTGCCTTAAAACAATGGATTTGTAGCTGCCACACAAGAGAAATGTAGTATTTTGTCAACATATCAGGACTCTTTTCTCTTGACTCAAGAATCAGGCAGAGTTCAAGAGAACCTATATCAGTGATGGGGAACCTTTTAGAGACCGAGTGCCCAAAATGCATTTCAAAACCCATTAATTTTTCACAAAGTGCCAATGCAGCAATTTAACCTGAATACAGGTGGCTGTGAAGGGGTGAAGTCAGGTGCCCACAGAAAGGGCTCTGGGTGCCACCTTTGGCACCCATGCCATAGGTTCGCCAACACTGACCTATTGTCTCTTATTCACTTGTCTCTAGACACTGAAATTACCCGGGCATGCCCAATTCCCCCTTAGCTTTGTCCTAGTCCACCTATAGCAGCCAGAGTATGTTCCCTGCCAGCTTAAATGTCAGTGTATTTTAAGATATTATTAATCAATGGCTATTTGGGAAACCTTTGAAATAAATAAGAAAAAGCAGTTCTTCCTCCGTAGAGTAATAGCATGTTCCGGAAAACTACTTCCCAGACAGGAATCCTTGCTAAATTACACACAACACAGTAAAGTGTGCCATCTTGTGGTTCTAAGGAGGAATCACCCCTGTCTGACTGACTCAAGAGGTGGAAGTATGTTTTTCTGTTCATAATATGCTTCTACAATTTTTTTCAGTTCTACGTGTTTCAGGTAATGCTCTGAATGGTACTGATACACAAGGCTACAATTCACACTGTATCTTAATTATAAGATTTAATACAATATTAATCCCAGAAAATAAAAGTAATATATTCTCAATATTACTGTGAGATGTAATCCTTATTTGTGAAAATCTCTGTGTTCGTGTTCTGTTATGTGCAGGAAAGGAGTTGTTTGTTTCTAATTTCAGCCACTTGATGTCTGGGAGAGACCCGTGGAGCTTATGCAGGGAAGATGGCATACACAGAGTCTCATCAACATTTAGACAGAGCTTGAAAATATTGCTTTTTTAAAGGCAACGTGTGTGTGAGACATGCTGTCAAATCAATTCCATGGAGGTAAATTCAGTTCCTTGTGCTACTTAGAATATACCCATTGAATCAATTGAACCAGCAACGGTGTAGCTGTAATAAAGCCCAATCTATCCTATATAAGATTAACAATTAGATTTAGGGTTTTCATGATTCTTTCTGTTTTATATCTGTTTTTATTTTGTCAAAAGTCTATCAGCAACCTTGAATAGGCCCTTTTTA